>SNQJ01S0048565.1:44777-70120 GCA_010110895.2 Picea sitchensis
TGCAGATTTCTCTCTTGGACATGGCAGTTGGATGTTCACCACTCATGCAGATGCTTGGATACACCTCACTAATTCACTGATAGGATAACTTCTTTGTATTTTTCTATCATTTACATATCATTGAAAATAGACTATATGGTTCAGCTTTGACTATCCACATGTTCATGTTTCATTAACATTTTTTTGCAAGATCATTTAAATTTATAAAAGAAAAACAATAAATATTTTTATGTGCTTTCTTTATCTATTTCCTAGAAGAAATCATTTTTCACTTCGATTTTCGTAAGTTTCGATTAAAACTTGCATCTTGTAAATCATATAAATAAATGAGAATTGTATATCTTATGCTTAAATAAGACTACTACAGTTACATTAGAACATATATATATATATATAGTGTTTAATAATTAGTTAGTTATTTCAGCTCTTTTATTTATTTTATTTGTTTCTTCTAGGAGTTTTATATTGGCCAATGGAGCCATTAAACTCGTCAGAATGAGTTATACCAAATGGCTTGGGTTATTTAGACAACCCTGGACTAGACTCGTTCTTCCAATTGACGGACGATCATTTTCGCCCGTCAACAACTAGATATTGGAATACCCTAGTGTAGGTTCTCCCATTTCTTCCCAAGTATTCTTTGGCAAGATGTTGACATCTGATCCTAAGTTTAGGATAACATTTTCCATATTAAAGTCTCCTATATTTGCATTCAATATGAACTCTCTGCTAGTTTTTTTCTTTCTATGGACCTAATTAATCTTCTTTGGTTATATTCCTATCCCTTCTTCTATGCTATATTTCTCAAGCATACATTTAAACAAATCCATGGGATTCTTATCATTAAGTAATTTAAAGCACGATTCCATGAATTTCTTTAAGTTACTTACTTTCTCTATTTTATCTCCCTTGTAAGTATGATCCAATGACTGAGGCATATCAAAAATAGGAGTATCATACCTCAATGCAGTGTTTTATGTGGAATCTTCATTCTCTTTCAAAAAATCCTTCTTTGCTTCCTTGAAAGTTTCCTTTTCCTTATTTGCATCAAATTGCTATTGTGGTTGAGTGTTCTTCTAAATCCAGTACTAAGATTCATTATTCATATCCTGTGCAGTTGCTCCTATGTTCACTCCTCCTCTAGTCACTATATTGATGTTCCTTCTAGGATCTCTTATTTATGAAACAATCCAATGAACATTCTGGTTATTTAGATTACTCTTTTCTTGGATCTTCATCATCAACTTCAGGCACTCTTCTGTCACGTGATCTGTTGCATAATAGTACATACATGTTTCTTCTAGTTGAGGACAATCTCTAGCATAGTGTCCTTTCTATTGAAAATTATGGAAAATAATAGACCCTCTACCGCTTTCCATTCCTCCTCTTCCTCTACCTATGAATCCTCCTTTGTTCCCCTATGGATCCATGTTTTTTTGATGATATTTTGATGCCTGATTATACTACGGGGTTTGTTGAAACTATGGAATGCTTGAAATTTTTGTGCATTTACAAACTAAGGTGCAGTATGTCCTTACATCAACTTATACTGCATCCTATATGCATCTGAGGTTATTTTCGTCATTAACTCTAGAGTTCTACAATTTTTGTCCTGATGTCCTACTCACTTACAAAATTTATAGAAAGTACTCTTAAGTTATGTATTGTACTTATGCATCATAGAGTAGTGATACAAATCATGCCCATGTGTATTTCATATTTCACACCAAGGCCCTATTTTATGTAATGTATTTGGTATCCCTACTCCCAGGTACTGCGCAAATGTCTGACACTCATTCTTGTGATGTCCCTCTGATATACATAGGGTACACCACATTGCTTCTCTTTTATCCCTACTTTTATTCTGGTTCAATTGCACTGTCAAGTTCTTCAGATCTTCCTTCAACTTCTCAATAGATGGATCTGTCTGCTTATACTAACTATCCTCTAACTACATTATTGCTTGTAGTGCCTCTGCCTGGGTTTGAATTTTTTATGTCTCAGTGGATATTTAAAGTGTGGTAACATAGAATTTATAAACAATTGTCTGTGTTTCATATCATAAATGGGATACTTCAGTTTACCTTTCAATGCCTTGAACTTATGATCGATGTCCCATACAAATTCTCTTGGTTTTTTTCTAACCTCAATCATCTCATTCATAAACTAATCCTCTAATTTTGGCCTATGAATCTCAATTATCAATGTCTTCTTAATCTCTGTTGCTATTCCTAGTGCACCCTATGGATTGTTTACTACTAGACTCATATACCAATATAGTGCACGGTTTCTAAATGTTATTGCTAGCTGCGCTACTTTTGTTGCCTCATCAATGACTCTTTTCTCTTCCCATATTCGTTCACACATGAATAGGTGCTTCTTTGGATCTTCTGATCCATCCCCATGAAACTATGGTAATATTATCATTGGATATACTCTTTCCATTATTGAATGTGTTGTACCTTCTCTGCATGGTACTACTATCTATGTACTATTTTTCAGACTTGAAATCCCAGTGGTGTTTCTATTGGTACTTCCACTTGTACCACTACCTGTACTATTGCTAGTATTTCCACTTGTACCCTCACTTCTATTATGATATACTAGCTTCCTCTAACCGCCAGTCACTGGTTCTCTACACAACTCTTTCTTTGTTTATGTGTTAATCGTACATGGGGTTGTAGGTTCTACATTGTTTTGGATATAGACAGGGGTATCCTCTTCCTCATTAGATACCGCTCCTCTAGTATTTCTTTCATATGTGGCATGCACTATTTATTCAATGTGATCCACAACAAAGAGATCCTCTACCTCTTTCTCATCACTCTCCAAGCCTTCCCCCTCAACTACTACTCTTTTCTTCCTATTAAGATTATATTGGTAGGGTCTTCCATTATGCGTTGTTCCTGCATTCTGCATAATTTCTTGGATCTCCTCTTGATCCATCATAATGGGATATTTCTCTTTGTTTCCCTCTTTTCTATCCATTTCCCCCTCCATATCAGACCATTCTCAGTGTTTCCCCTAACTCCCCCATGCACGCAAGGCAGTTTAGTTTTTTGATTCCATGCTTAGTACCCCTTTATCATGCAATAATATTTTTGATCAAAGTGTACAATGACCTGATGTACCTTCCCCTTACACCCTTAAGAAATTCCTTCTCTGCTACACTATAATAATTTGATGTATCTACTGCAAACTCAGTGATATACCCCACTACAATGTTGTCTATTCAGAAATCTACTACACACATGAATTTCTTATTCACTCTTTTCAACCGCGTGATACTTTATTTTTTCCACTCCACTAATCTAGCTCTATTTTTTGGATGGGTATCTTTCATCCATGTTACCCACTCCTGCAATAGCGTGGGAAAAACACTAAAGAAACTATCATGTATTTCATTGAATACATATCTTTCCAAATATTGTCTTTCCTTAAACCTAGATCTTCTATTATCTTTGTGGGAAAAATCTAGTTCCTGGACTGTCAACCATCTTTCAATATCCTCTTTCATGGGGTTCAAACCTAAAAAAATACCCTTTCTTAATCCCTCAGACTATACTGCGTGATACATCCCTCACAATCTAATCTTCTAAGTTCCAACTGGCAATGAAACCATTGTTGGTTTACTATGCGTTGACCTAGGTTCTAACTTACAGGATTACCAACTTCCCTTCTGCCATCGACCCTCATAGATACCGGAAGGAAAAACAATGCACAAAGTGCACTGTACAGTCTCACCCAATATGGCTTCAATGGGTGGTTGTAGGACTTAGATGTCTGCAACCATGGGATGGCATGTGTTTCTCTTTCAAATGCATTAGATCCACTCAACTACTAACCCTCAAATAACCATATATTATGCTAACTATAACTCTTACCAGCAACACAGTATATGACCAACATAATTCATTAATCATTATAGAAATAAGTATTCCATGAGAGGTATTCATCTACTGTATCATAAGATTTAGATCTAAACACTAGCTAGGACATCCATTCATTTAGTTCTATTCTACAATTCTTTCCTTAGTGCGCAGTGTTATTTCCTTTATCACTTAACATGTTCATCATAAAATTACTAAAGTAAATACAATCATAAACACTACATACATTTGCACAAAACACATATATACCATGGTTCACCCCCGCTAGGGCTACGTCAACAAATATTTGTCATTTTGTCTCTTTATTCATATTCTTGGAAAATCTAGTGTTGCGCACTGTACATTTCTTCCTTCATTACACCTGATCCCCACAGATCACCCAAGTCTCTCAAAAAAAATTTTACTCAACTAAAGGACCTATTGCAACCTCAACATTACATACACAACCGAAAAACATGACAACACTATCGTCGTCCTAATACATTCTACTTATACAAAATTGGGACAAAGACCTTACAAAAACCCTAACCCTAAGCGGATTAGGTTTGTCCACTTTCTCCTTGACTTAATCCCAATTGGTCCTCGATCCAACCATTTATCCAAGTCGACGCTTGTCCACTTTCCAACTACTCCACAACAGTTTTTCCACATTGTAGATGCTTTTCTAGGTGTTGTTTTTCCTCTTTTTCCTGTGTTGCTTTTCTTCTAATTCCAACATTGTCTTGAAATATTCAAAATTTCCTTGGTTTTCTCCCAAAATTGGTCTACGCCAACATCTAGGAAGGATGGCCATTGTATACACAAAGGGTCATGAGTGATTGAATAAACTATGGAGAGCCTAACATTTTCCAAATGTGGGTGGAGATGACACATGTGGAAGCACCCTAATCAATAATGCAACTAATGACAATCAATTTCTTGATGGTGATCAACACCTAAAATTTAATTAAAGAAGAAAGAAGAGGCTCCACTTGATCTAAATCAAAGGTAATGAACCTAACATCAAATAGATCAATTTCACCTAAGGACATAAGTAAGGAATTTTGTTGCAATGGGAAATTTTGAAGTAATTCAAGGGTAGACATGATGTTGATGAAAAGGAATGGCTATCTTAATACCGACATTTTTTAATATTGTTGGGCTAAAGAAAGATAGGCAGGATTGTTATCCTATGTTTATATCCTTTTGCAAAAATATCAATTAATCCTCAAGAAATATTTTCTTGGGACCAATGTTATCTTTTGTATTGTGTTATGAAAAAGAAATAAAGAAAATGTTTGTAACATAAAATTATCACAGATTTAATGAATATTCATAAAACATAAAATATGGAATAAAGATTACACATGTAGTCCAAAATGAGACTCCAAAAGCATAGAATAATTTTATTAATTCAGTTATGAAATACAACAAAAAACATCATATCATACTTGAGAATGGGTAAGGACCAAAATAAGACTTAGAAGTCATATGTGGAATATTACATCACACCGAGATTACTAGTGTCTTCTAAGTAAAACCAAGACTGAAAACTAATTGGATCAACAAGCCATAATATGCCACTACCTTGAATATGCACAAAATTCCTAATTAGTACTGAAAATCAATTCAGAAATACAATAAGAATTTACAGACTATCAAAACAAATGATAAACCTTATGAAGCATGTCAACAATCAATGCTTCTTGGTCCTTATTTCCACCTTCAATAAGACCCTGCTATCAACAAGAAGTTCTTATCTTTTAAGTGTTTCAAAAATGAATGAAGTAGTAATGTAATCTCACTATAGATAAATATCAAACCTTATCAGAGTTTGTGCTACTATCTCTCCTTTTGTATGTCCCTCATGTTCTCCTTTTATTCTCCAAAAGCAGTTTTGAGTAGTTTCAACTACTTTTAGCATAGATGATTTTAGGGGCTAAATTTCGCAAATGGGCTAATTTTCCATAAAATAAAATTGTTTTGCCTTACAAATTGCCAAAATTTTATAGAAACTATATAAAATCCTTAGAAATTTAAATACTTTTACAAAACTATCGCCAAACATTTTACATTTTGCATATTAAGGACTAGGAATATTAGCCCACGTTTCTACATTTTAATATAAATTTCCATCCTTAAAATCATCCCTTATTTAAATAAATTAAGTTAGACAGGGACAATTCATAATTAAATATTAATCAATAGTGATAAGGGTATAATAAATATCAACTAATAGGTGGGGACCCCCTAATTAAATTTATTGTTTAATTTTCAAAATATCGCCTTGTTCTTCCATCAAGATATGCATCAGTATCATCAAAACATCATTACAAACATATATCCCAATCAGCTTACACATCAAATGTTCCAAAACATAATTGTGACTCCCATATACCAAGTATATATGCATCTATATGCCCAAATTAAGTAAATCAACAAGCTATCCAAAAAAAATTATAATTTGTCCCAACTGTGAAGTCAAAATAAGTAACATGATAAAATCAGAAATCATATTTTTTATGTCAGGTAGTCTACCTTTGTCCACTTTCCTTAGACTCTATCAACCCGGGCATCTTTGAAGCTTCCTTGATGGGCATTTTAATTTTAATTGTTGATTCTTCTGGGTGCATATATTCAAAAGGGGTATGTACATCCTCATGTCTAGGGTGTTGGGAATGTGATGTGATTGAGTGTGAGGATACTTTAGACTGATTAGACTTAATAGAAATGGCCAATTGTTTCCCTTTGGAAGGTTCAGGTTCTTGGGAAAGGTAATTAAGTATTTTTAATGGTTGCGTTGAATGAGAATAATATACTTATGATGCAATGTGCAGGGAAGGTCGCTTAGGTGGAGGATTTAATGGAAATGACATTGTGGGCCATCCATGAGATTGAAATTGGGAAGGATTTACAACATCATTCTATGCATCATTGATTGGGACTTCAGGTCGTAAGGAATGTTGAGATTCAACAAGAAGATCCTAGTGACAATTATGCACCTACACTAGGATGGAGCCTCAGGATATTTTTAGGTGGAAGTCTATTTTTAGATGATGAGAAAATTCTATTTATAGATGATGTATATTTATATATGGTGAGCGAATTCTATTTATAGATGATGTATATTTATATATGGTGAGTGAATTCTATTTATAGATGTGTGTCAACTATTATTATCGCTTAATAATAGTTGGACAATAAATATTAATCTATTCTCAATGAGCACATGGAAATAGTTACTTGAAGGGGAAAATCAGTTAGCTATAGGAAATTTGAGTTCAAAGGTTGACTGGTGGGACATGCAAGTCAAATTAGTTGTAACTGAGTGATTCGAAGTTGTAACAGAGTTGGATGTGTAGTTATGTGAGTTGTGAAGTAGTTAAACTCAGTTGTACTAGTTGTAACTAAACTTACACTAGTGAGAGATCAATGAATTAATTATTAATTAATTCACAATTAGTGATCTCACATGCAGCTGAATATTTACCATTGTTAACTACATGCATGTTAGATCCAGTGGAGACCCAGTTGAGATAACAAGTGAAAGGGACAATTTGACTATCAATTGTGACATTAGTGAGTGCACTCATGCAACCGCACACACAGTGGATGTGCCCATGAGGAATGCATAGCCTAGGCAAGAGGAATTCATTTATTGTAGGGATTTCCATTAGCAGGGATTGCACAGAGGAGGCAGGTTGTCTGGAAGTAGTAAATTGGCACATGAATTTGTCAATTTTTGTATGACAGTGTGAGACGATTGTATATTGTACTGAGAGATATTGGATTAGAGTTTTTTATGATATTGTTTCATGATCCATGATATATACATAATATATGATAATGGGGTTTTTATCTTTATGCTTTCTCGGTAAAACATCTGTGTTATGTGTGATTGATCTTTCTTCTTGATATTGCAATTGGCGATCGTGTTTTAAATTCGGCAAGAATATTTGTAGAAGCGATTATGTATTTAATAGTGGCATATAATTTTTAGATTAGGATAATCCAGGCAATACATAATTTTTATTAAAATTTCTACATGCTATCAGAGCACAGGAAATTGTAGAAGTTGAGTTTGTGATTGGATAGAATTCAAATTTGTAGAAAGAATTTCTTGGTGCTACAATGGATTCAAGCTCGAAATGGATTTCAATGCCTTGAGGTTAGAGTATGCACTCAAGGGAAACTCAAACTACATTTATTGGAAGGACAGGATGGAGGCAGTACTCAAAGACACTGGCTTGAAGGAATTCATTGACAAAGATGTTCCTAAGCCAGATGTTGCAGACGCTGCAAATATTGATGCATGGAAAAAGAAAGTGGAAAAGGTGAGAAGGATACTGTTAGAGGGAGTACGATATCATATTTTCTCAAACTTCCATGGGAAAGTCACACCATATGCAATGTGGAATAATTTTATGGATCTATTCCAAAACAGCAGCAACCATAAGAAATTGGCGCTCAAAGATGAAATCAGGAAGATCAAGATGGAGAAGGGTGACTCCATTCCAAAATATATCATGAAGTTTGTCCAATGTCGGGATGAGACGAGAAGTGTGGGAATAAAAGTTGTTGTTGATGATTTGGTGAGCTTGGCTCTCCTAGGACTTCCCAAGAGTTGGCACAGTTATCAAGACTCTATCAATGGAAGGGAAAAATTTCCAGATTAGGAATGACTATAGTCGGATCTAGTGCATGAGGAGTTTAGGAGGGACACCAGAGATGGCTCTTCATAAAAGCATGATGATGAAGAGGATTGTGCTTTTGCTGCCAATGAAAGGAAGGGAAGGGGAAGAAATTCCATTCAACATCTGAGTCTAAAGGAAAGAATATGGATTTGTCCAAAGTGAAGTGTTTTCATTGTCATGAACATGGGATCTTGCTACTAACTGTCCACGTGAGAAGAATAACAAGAAGGTTTTTGGAGCTATAGATGGTGAGGCCCTTGCCTCAAAATTTGAACTTGACTTCTCCTTGATCGCATGCATGGTGTCATGTGCATTGGGATCAGTGTGGTATTTGGATACTGGTGCTTCCTTCCACATGACAAGAGATAAGAATATTTTCAGTGACTTGGAGGAGAGAGATCTCAAAATGAATATAGAGATGGGTGACGATGGAAGATACAGTTTGAATGGAATTGGTACCATTACCTTTCAGAGGGAGTTAGGTAAACCATTTCAATTGAAATATGTTATGCATGTTCCAGGTCTGAAGAAAAACTTGGTCACAATCACAATGTTGGAGGACATTGGCTATGATGTTGTTTTCAGCGATGAAAAATCTTTTCTGTGACATAAAACAACGAGTCAAGTCAAGAAGATAGGGATTCAAGTTAAGAATATCTACAATATGGAGGTAGATGGTTGCAATCCCATGATGGGAAAGGAAGAAAAAGTTGTGAGCCAAGATGAGGGCGAATTATGGCATAGGCGATTGGGCAATCTTCATCACGGAGCCTTGAAAATCATGCAACAAATATATATTGGACTTCCAATGGGAACACTTTCTCAGTTAGATTAGTGCAATGGTTGCACCATGGGGAAGTATGTAAAGTCCACCTTTCATGAAAAGGGGAACCATGCTTCGGTGATCTTAGAGAGAATTCACACAGACATGTGTGGACCATTCTCGACTGCTTCAACAAAAAAACATAAGTATTATGTTATTTTTTTTTATGACTTTTCCCATAAATGTTGGATCTTCTTCATGCAAAAGAAGGATCAAACATTCTCAAAGTTCTGTGAGTTTAAAGAATTGGTGGAGAAAGATTCGGGGAATAAAGTGAAGGCTCTGAGGAGCGATAATTGTGGATAATACATCTCTAACGAATTCAAATAATTTTGCATCAAAGAAGGAATTCAGAGAGAACTCATAGTGCCTCATAACCCACATCAAAATGGGGTCACAGAGAGGAAGAATAGAACTATCATGGGTGCAACATGAGCGATGTTGCATGATTAGGGCCTACCAATGCATTTGTGGGCAGAAGCATGCAACACTGTGGTTTATGTGAAAAACCATTTTCCTCATAGAGTACTTGGCATGAGTACACCTGAAGAAGCTTTCACTGGTAAGAAACCTGATGTTTCTCATTTTAATATTTTTGGCTTATCTATTTATGTGCATGTGACCAAGAATGCTAGGAAGAAGATGAAGTCGACTACTGAAGTTGGAATATTTGTGAGTTACAGAGAAACACCCCATAATTATCATGTGTATTTTCCTAACAATAAGATGAATGTTATGCGATGGGATATAAAATTCGATGAGGGGAAATCCATGCAGTTGTCGCTTGAGAGGGAGCTAGACTTGCATGCAGAGGAGGAACTGCTAGTTCCCAAATATGAGTCTCAAGATGTGGATCAACCACATGAGGAGGTTCATGGAGTGGAGGAAGCCACTTATGCATACCCATCCATCAGAAATGGTAGAAAGCACACCACGGAAGCTGATAGATTGAAACTAGATGTTGCACATAATGTAGGAGCCCCTACTTCACAATGCAAATAAATATAGTCTCCTGATCAATTTACTAGATACATGGATCTCATGAGAAAATGTATTGTGATTGAACCATCTTCCTTTTAGGAAGCAGTGCAGGATCCCACTTGGGTTGATGCAATGGTGGAGGAGTATGACTCCATTGTCAAAAATAGTGGACGGGAAATTGTCCCAAGACCGGTTGACAAATCAGTGGTAGGTTCAAGATGGATCTACAAGGGTAAGATTTTAATCATTGTTTTTTGTGTTGATGATTTAATATTGATTTTGATGAGAAATTGATACACTCATGCAAGGAGGACCTTGCAAAGGATTTCGATATGAAGGATATGGGCCTTCTTCATTATTTCCTTGGATTAGAAATATGGTAGCGGGATAGTGAATGTTTTGTGTCTCAAGGAAAGTATGCAAGGGAGATACTGGGTAAGTTTCACATGGAGGGATGCAAACCCATGGATACTCCTCTTCCAGGAAACTGGAAGGAAGAGGATGCTACCTCTGGAGAGGTAGTGGATGCTACTGAATATGGACAGTTAGTGGGTTCGCTAATGTATCTAGTGAACATGAGACTGGACATTTTCTATGTGGTTAACCAGCTGAGTCAAGAAATGTTTAATCCTACCAAGCTCTTTTGGAAGGCGGGTAATCATGTCTTGAGATACTTAAGGGGCACATTTGAGAATGGATTATGGTACAAACAGATAGATGAGGTGAAGTTTCATGGCTTCCCGGATGCAGATTGGGTGAGCATCCCAATGAATAGAAAGAGCAAATCAGGGGAGATCTTTAGTATCGGATCTACAGTTGTTTCTTGGTACAACAGGAAGAATATATCTGTGGCTCTCAGTTCAATGGAAGTAGAATACATGGCAGTGAGTCAAGTTGCATGTGAGGCTATCTGGATGAGAAAGATCTTGGTTGGTTTGTTTGGTTCTCATTTAGATCCGACAATGATTCATTGTGATAATCAGATTTTCATTAAACTCTCGATTAATCCTGTGTTTCATCATAGATCTAAGCATATAGATATCCAGTATCATGATATCAAATATTGTGTGCAGCGGAAGATCATGTTGCTTCAGTACATTCCTCTGGAAGATCAGGATGTAGACATTTTGACGAAGGCACTCACCAGGAGAAAATTCGAATACCATAGAGACGGGATCGAGGTGAAGGATAATCCCTTTGATGTTGAGAGGGAGTGTTGAGATTCAACAAGAATATCCTAGTGAAAATTATGCACCTACACTAGGATGGAGCCTCAGTCTATTTTTAGGTGGAAGTCTATTTTTAGATGATGAGCAAATTCTATTTATAGATGATGTCCATTTATAGATAGTGAGCGAATTATATTTATAGATGTATGTTGACTATTATTATCCCTTAATAATAGTTGGATAATAAATATTAATATATTCTCAATGAGCACTTGGAAATAGTTAACTGAAGTGGAAAATCAGTTAGCTATAGGAAAAACGAGTTCAAAGGTTGACTGGTGGGACATGCAAGTCAAATTAGTTGTAATTGAGTGATTTGAAGTTGTACAGAGTTGGATGTGTAGTTATGTGAGTTGTGAAGTAGTTTAACTCAATTAAGTGAGTTAATATAAGTTGTACTAGTTCTAATTGAACTTACACTAGTGAGAGATCAGTGAATTAATTATTAATTAATTCACAATTAGTGATCTCACATGCAACTGAAGATTTACCACTGTTAACTACATGCATGTCAGATCCAGTGGAGACCCAGTTGAGATAATAGGTGAAATGGTCAGTTTGACTATAAATTGTGACATTAGTAAGTGCACTCATGCAACCACACACACAGTGGATGTGCCCATGAGAAATGCGCAGCCTAGGCAAGAGGAATTCATTCATTGCAGAGATTTCCATTAGTAGGGATTGCGTAGAGGAGGCAGGTTGTCTGGAAGTAGTAAATTGGCACATGAATTTGTCAAATTTTGTATGACAGTGTGAGACGATTATATATTGTACTGAGATCTCTTCGATTAGAGTTTTGTATGATATTGTTTCATGGTCCATGATATATACATAGTATATGATAGTGGGGTTTTTAGATTTATTCTTTCTCGGTAAAAAATCTGTGTTATGTGTGATTGATCTTTCTTCTTGATATTGCAATTGGCGATCGTGTTTTAATTTCCACAAGAATATTTATAGAAGCAATTCTATATTTAACAATGGAATATAATTGTTATATCAAGAGAATACATGCAATACATTATTTGTATTAAAATTTCTACAAGGAAAAATATGGCTAGACGTGCTTGCCAAAGATTCTAGGATGATGGCGCAAAGGTGGTCCTTCAGGTGGTGGAGAAGGTTGAAAGGATATTTTTCTGGATAAGTTCAAGAATCCTATTTGTAAGAGTTGATTAAACTCTTTGGAATCAACATCAAAGTGAATTTAAAATCAGAGTCTCTTGTTTTCTACCTACCAAAAATAATTTGGCCTTCTTCCTCTACCTATGTTCCCTCTGCCATGACTACCTCTACTAAAAAATATCATCTACAAAGTATAGGGATAAATTATACTATGGATACAATAGCAAGTGAAACATCAAATACCATTTTCATTAACATAATTTAAGAAATAGCTTTGACTTGATCAACAAGCAAGCATACATACAACCAGGTATAAAAGGGAAGGGTAACTTCAAAACAAAATTTCATCTATGCTTTGAAATACTTCACCACCTCATACAATTTATCACTATTTAATAACATGGGAATTACAATGTAATTGGAAATATGAGAGGATTTATAACTCATGGAAAGTGAACATAAATGATAAGGAAAGAGAGCCACATGTTCAAAAATAACAACACATCAATCATTAACCATCTTCAATATCCCAATGTCTACCAGTAATCATCTCATGAATTACACTTCAATCACATCTTCATTAATTTGTATCATATTCAATGTCCATTCCCAAAGAAACCTTTGGATTTGTTCATGTATCAGGGGGGAAATATATGAATTAAAATGAAAATGATATTTGGGAACAAGGAATAATTTATATAAAATAAGAGTATGGAGGGGATTGGCCCTAAACAATCAAGAGTTTTCCAAAATATATGAATTCATCCAAACAGATTTCATTAAAGAACAACATATTCAACTATATCATTTTCAAACTCTGCACTTGACTATAATTTTAATTGATCAAAATATATTGTTGCTATCAAATATCCATGTCAAACTGAATAAAAAACTTTTTGTATTTCAAACAATAGGGGAAGGAAGATAAATATTTAAAATGATATATGTTCCTCGGAATTAAGGAATGATGAATGAAAAGTGAAAGTAAGGGGAATTTGATCCTATATGTAGAAATAAAGACATTGTATCACCCTTAGATAGCCCAACCACATTTCATTCCAATTCAAACAAGTATTCCTTATAACCAATAGCCAGAACTCCAAACCAACTTTGCATTTACAAGAAGCCAAATATCAACACATAATTTCATGTAACATAACCTTTAATAATATTCGAATATCATACAACTGTTGATTAATTGGGTTGATTGTTATTGATGTCAACCCTTGAAGAAAGTCTGGTAGTGAATTTTGGTACCATGACGGTTTGGGTAATGGACCCAAGATTGTTTAATGGATAATGGTGTGAGTTTTGATATATTTGTAGGTAAGACTATTCTATATGGATATTACATGTCATGTCATTTCCGGTGGTATGTGAAACGTCACATAACTCCTCACGGTTAGAGAGTTATGGCCATGTGAAGTTGGAGAACCCTCATGAGTCGTCTAGAAGCCCCAAAAGGTCAAATTAGTCAATGTGTTTGCAAAAGAAATTATTTAAATAATAAAGTTAATGGGGAAATCCCTAAAATAAGGAAAGTCAGATGCTACATACAAGTATAAATAAGAGGCAAGGCTCTCTCATTTAATCAAACTTGAACCTATTGAATATAATTGAATATCTATTTTGTGAAAGGTTATTTGGGAAGTTATTATTGATAGAGAAAAGTGTGGCAGGAAAAGTGAGGCAGAAAAAGTGTGGGAGGAAAATTGTGGCAGAAAAAGTGCAGCAAAAAAAGTGCGACAGAAAAATCGCGGTAGAAAAAGTGGGACAGAAAAATTGCGGTAGAAAAAGTGCGGCAAAAAAAGTGCAGAACAAAATTCACGGCAAAAAAATCGCAGTAGAAAAAGTGCAGCAGAAAAATCGTGGAAGAAAAAGTGCAGCAGAAAAATCACAGCAACAACATGGTTGGGGTGTATTTATGAGAGATATGACACATCTTGTTTGAAATATGTTTTGTGAGCTAGGGTTTAGCTCTTGAGATGGTATTGGATGTTCAATATTACTGCATATATCAGATTTATTGAGAGATACAGTTGGTATTTTATTGTTGGCATTTGGCATATGGGTATTGGTCTTTTGGTTGTGATGTGTTGCTGAAGTTGTTGGTTTAGATTGAGGCTACATAATAGTGAGGTTGTGGCACATGGTTTGATGTAAGGGTTTATGGTATTTTCTTTATGGATAGAGTGATGAATTGTTAGATAACATTTGATGGTTATATTGGTGTATGTATTTAGTATATGGTTGAGGTAGATATTGGGTACATGGTTGAGACAAGTAGTTGATGAGCTGACATATACATGAGGTGTATAGTTGATGAGTTGGCACATACATGAGGTGTATAGTTGATCATGTTGGTAAATATTGATGAGTCAAGGTTGATGCATGGTTGATGCCAAGTACATGTTGGTTCATTTTTATGGTACAGATTGATTACAGGTTGAGGTACAGGTTGATGCATGGTTGATGCATGGTTCAGGTTATTGGTATAGGTGGTTTGGTGAAGGTTGATTGGTACATGTTTAGAACAATATATCTCATAGTTATAGTGTGACAGTGGTTCCATCATTCTACTTATATACTAGGGAAGTTGGGCGGGGAAAGGACAGGTGGTTGTAGCCACCTTCCAGTTGTAGCTGGAGAACTTAGGGGTTTGTAGCCTGAGAAAGTAGGGGATTGGAGCCTCCTTCCACTTGCATCTGGAAAAAAAAGGAATTGGTGTTTCCAATTAATGTAATTCTTCAAGACATATTAGAAAAATCATTATGTGGTTTTCTCTCGCTTTGGGTTTCCACGTAAAAACACTGGTGTATTGTGTATGTGTATGATTGCTCATTTGTTCATTTTTTATTTACTCTGTAATTATTGGATGATAATGCTACAATGATATAACACTTGCATTATATGGTTAAAAAGGATTAAATTTCTCTATTATTGATTCAACCCCCCTCTTAGTAATCCAACAATCGGTATCAGAGAAGGTTCCTTCAGAAATCAGTTTAGCCACTGAAAGCTAGATCATGGAGAGAAACAACATGTATAAAAATGGAATACCAGAGTTTGATGGAAAAAAGTATGCATTTTGGAGCAGAAGGATGAAAACATATATACATGCACAGGGATTTGAAATTTGGAAATCAATTGTAGATGGATACAAAGAACCAACATTTCCCCCGACAAATGAAAGAGCAATAAAACTCAAGAAAAATAATTCCAAAGCCACAAATGCACTTCTGAATGGTCTTTGTGAATCAATTTACACCAAAGTTATACATCGTAAATCAACTAAAGAGATTTGGGACAATCTTCAAAATCTTTATGAAGGATATTCAAAAGTCAAAGAAGCAATGGTTCAAACTTACAGAGGTTAGTTTAAACAACTAAAGATGAAGGAAGATGAGGATATTGCATAGTAATTCTTACGATTTTATGAAACAATAAATGCAATCATAGGATGGGGAGAATAAATTAAAGAATCTTTAATTGTTGAAAAGATACTAAGATCTCTCTGTATAGATTTGATCCTAAGATATCAACACTAGAAGAAAGAGTATATCTAGACTCAATAAGCATGGATGAACTACATGGAATATTCACATCATATGAAATGAGAACTGAACCAAAAAATCCAGATATAAAAGAAGCAACTTTCAAAGCATCCAAAAGTTCAAAGAAAAAGGGAAAGAAAAAGGAAAAAGAACATAGAAACAACACTAACATCTCAGAATATGATGAAGAAATGGTCGACTTTGTCAGAAGATTGAACAAGGGAACCAACGGAAGATACAAAGGTAAGTTTCCTTTGATTTGTTTTAATTATGATGGTATTGGTCATTTTTATAACAAATGTCCTCATAAGAAAAAGAAGAGGAATGATGAATATTACTTAAATAGCAAACAAACATATACAGGAAAAAGAACCACAAAGAATTTTTTCAAAAAAAGAATATGCACCAAAGAATACATCTCATCATCAGATGACGATGAAGTCAGTGACAGTGAGACAAAAATATTTCTATTCATGGTAGTATAAGAATCTAACAAAGAAGACACCGAAGAAGAATTTGAAGAGAGTTATAAGAAGGCCAAAGAAGAAAGAAAGACGATTTTGGGAAAGAAAGCATGCACAAGGAAAGCGACAGATGGAAAGAAGAGCAACATGCACGTATGCATGGAAGACCTAACAATGGCAGGGTTAGGGTTTTTGCAATGTATTGTAATGGTTGAAGAGCCAGAAATGGATAAATATAGATACCTAGGTCTCAGAAGAGAGGTAGTTGGTTGGTGTAAGGATTATTATTGTTGTTTTGTAAGTTGATATAGAGATATAGAGAGATGAATACAAAGAAGCAGATACTATGTGATATTTTTATATATGACCTACTTTTGTAAGTTGTTGAGATAGAGAGGACTGAGGAGGGTATATATTGAGGGTTACATCACAGGTTGAGGATCTTGGTGCGATCTAGTCCGCCTTATAATAGATATTACCTGTTGAAAAGAGTTGTAAAGTGCGGGATGTTGTAGTCCAAAACTACTATAATAAAAGAGCTAAGAGCCAGATCTTTGTGGACGTAGCCTGGGGGGGTGAACCATGGTAAAATTGTGTTATGTGATTGAATGCATGTGTTTCTTTAGTGTCTTCAATAGATATTGTTATGCTAAATGAATGAGTTTCTATATTTCTTGCATAATCGTAATAACAGTGTATCGTGTTAATAATCTATGATAGAATTCTTAGCGTACATGTCTCAGATATCCCACTAAATCTTAGGCTGCAAGAACATGAGTATTGTAGCCACCCATTAAGACTATCTTGGGTGAGACGGTGCAATGCACCCTGTGTGTTGTGTTGCCTTCTGGTTCACCAGGAGAGACGATAGTTTTAGAGACTTTGATGGGACCCCAAATAGACATGAACCCTGGGTCACTCAATACAAATTCAGATAGGATATAGTTAACAAAAAAATGGTTATTTTTCCCTTGGTAGGAATAGTAGAGGATTGAGTAGATGATATATATTGAAGATCTGTTAAAAGATACATAAGATTTGCGGGAGGAGGAGCAAGAGAATATTAAAGCAGAGAAGAAAGAAAGGAGCCAATATAAGGGGATGTTGAGACCGTGGAATCCCACAAAAGAAGAGATCGAAAGCTGGCTAAGGACAAAAGAGTTGGAGTTTGCACGGAAAGATAACATAAGCCCTAGAGTAAAACCCTACAAACATCTTTATAAATACGTGTTTATTGATTTGCATGAAGTCTTTTTCTGTGATTTTCCACACTTATTGCAGGAGTGGATATTAAGGTTGAAGGATAACCATGCAACGAAATGGATCCGACAGTTAAAGTGGACCCTGGTACAGATTGAGAAATTGTAGCAGGTGAAAAACAAGTTAACCCACGTAGTAGATTTTTGGCTCAACAGTATTGTGGTAGGCTTTATAATAGAGTTTGCAGTAGATACAGTGAAGTCGTATAATGCAATGGCGAAAGATTTTCTATGTAGAACTCAAGGAAGGTACATTAGATCACTGTATACTTCTATCAAGATACTTCGATACAACAAAGTTGTAATGACAATGGAGTTGAACAACTAAACTTCTCTACGTGCATGGGGGAAGGGGGGAAGCACTGACAAAAAAAGGAGAAATGGAAGGAGGAAAGGATAAGGAAAAGAAGGAGGAACCCTTGGACCCAATCATGATGGATGATGAATAGATCAAGTGGATCACAACGACAACTAGAAATATGGGTAGCGGAGTACCCTACCAATACAAGTTGAATACCAAGAAGACAGTTGTAGTTGTGAGGGAAGTCTTCGTGAGTGACGAGGAAGAGGTGGAGGATCTCTGGGCTGTGGAGAAGATTGAGGAAATCCTGTGTGCAACATATTAGAGGAAGACGATAGGTCCAAGAATGGGAAGAGAAGGCAACAATCCTATCCATATTAATGTTAGTGTGGAACCCATAAACCCATGTGCGACTAATACACCAAAGAGAACACCATTGTTTAGACAACCGAAGTTTGGAATAAGTCAGACAACATGAAGTACATCTACACAAGGAAAAACAACTGGAGGAGCTAGCTTAGGAAGCACTATTCAAGTATCTACACCCCAAGGAGGTAGTATTTCAGGGTTCATAATTGCAGGACATGATCCCACCATCAGTTTGCCAGAATTTAAAGAATAAGCATCAGAGGACTCGGAAAAACATTTTTTCATCTGTGAGAAGATTTGGGAAGAAAAATAAATCACAGATGAAGATACCAAACTGACACAGCTAGCGATTACACTAAGGGATTGTTCACTGGATTGGTATATGAGTTTAGCTACAAACAATCCACTAGGGACAACCAGAACAATTGCAGACATCAAGAAATTGCTGATAAATGAGTTCCAGAAGCCAAGTTCATAAGATCAGTACATGAACAAGATTATGAAATTAGACAAAAATCGGGAGAATCTGTATGGGATATTGACCATAGATTCAAGAGAATGAAGGGAAAGTTGAAATATTTCATGACCAATATGCAACATAGGCACCTGTTCGTCAATTCACTACTACCCCACTTAAAATACCCATTGTGACAATATAAGTTTCAGACGAAGGTAGACACTCTGCAGGTAGGCCTGAAACTAGAAGATAACCAGTATCAGTAGATAGACCTAGCCATCAAAGAACTGAAGGAGGATTTGAAGAACTTAACATTCCAGCTAAACTAGAATAAGAGTAAGGAAAAATAGGAAGCTATTTATTGTACCACATGTAGGACAAAAGGACATCACAAGAACGAATGTCCAACATTCACGTAGTATATGGAAGCAAGAATGCCAAATATGTTACCAAGAGGAGCACTATGGTGCGAAATATGTAAGAAACCAGGCCATGATCCATATCACTTCCCAATGATGCAGAAATACCAGACAGTCCCCAAGAGTTCATATTGCAACTTTTGCAAGTCAGTGGGCCACGATGACAAAGATTTTAGAACTATGGATTTGATATGAGAGAAGACATCATATGCATATAGAGTGAAGGAAGAATTGATGATTTGGCAAGCCACACCACAATTTAATAAAGTTCCAGCCCCATACAATACAATGCAACAACAGTATAATATTGTGCAACAACCATATAATACCGCGTAGCTAAAGTACAACACGACACAACCTTAGTACAATACCACACAATATAATTAGGCACCTCAGTATAATGCGTTGAGAGGAGATCGAGTGGGATACAGAGGTCGAGGACGAGCGAGAGGAGGTTTTGGAAGAGGTAGAGGACCAATGGTATGTCACAATTGTCAACAATTGGGACATTATGCAAGGGAATGTCCACTTCCACCAGCAACGTGTATGTATTGTCGCAAATCGGACCATGATATGGAATAATGTCCAACATTATTAGTAAAAATCTAGGAGAAAGGAACCAGAACAACCAGAATGTTCGGTGGATTTCAGCCAAAGCGAGGGATGAAGGACAAAACATCAACATAGTTACCTGTAGAGGAGCGAATACAAGAAACAACGTTGTTCGACAAGAGCCAATACAACACCAGTGGGTGAAGAAGAAAACTAAACCAAGGAAGCAGTTCGATGCGTAAAATGAGAAGGAGATATTTAAGCAAGCCAGACAAGAATTTCGAAAGGATGACATGGCATCAACTTCAACATCGCAACAAATCAAGGAAGCATTGGAGTACGATATGCCTCTGTTATTGGTCCATACCAACGCGTTGCAAACCATGGGACAAGTAAGTACAATCAAAGGATTTTTGAAATCATGTGTAAAATTATTAAATGATCCATCATCTATAAAAATATTGCAAAACATACTAGAAAAATGTAGTATAGAGACAAAAGGAAAACTAGAACAAAAAAAAGTCAATCACCTACACACAAGGAGAAGAACAAGTAGAGAATTCAGACTGAATGCCAACATCAGAGATTTAAACATGGGAGATATCATATTGGATCTAGGATCTAAAGTTAATGTATTACCAAAGAAGACATGGAAATGCATGGAAGAGCCCACATTAGGATATTCAAATGTTCAAATGAAACTAGCAAACCAACACAGAGTCCTACCAATCGGTAGACTGAAAGGAGTGATGGTAAACCTGGATGGAGTGTGCACTGAAGCAGATTTTGAAGTCATTGAAATAGTGGACGACACAACACCATACCCGTCATTGCTTAGTTTGGATTAGGAGTTTGAAAATCAAGCCATAATCAACTTGAAGACACGAAAAAATGACATTTGAGTCAGGTGAATACAGGGTCGTCACGCCATTAGACCCATCAGAAGGGGAAAGGTTTGTAGAGCCCACTTGCCTAGACTTAGAATAAATCAACCAGTTGTATAGAACAAATGCGCATGATGAAGATTACATGAACCCAACTGCAGATGGGATACTTAGTTGGTGGAGAATTAATTCATGTTTGACAGACTCGGATACCGGTTTAGAGAACTGGCAACAAAGGATACATGAAGTTTCTATGAGAATATGTGCACGAATAGACCACACAGTAAGATGGGTAGGCACAAATATAAGGGAACCACCTAGTTTCCATGGAATAAACAATCTAGAAACCTTCATGGCACTAGAAAAAGATGATTTTTTAGAGAATCATAGAATCTTATCATTTGATATAGAACTCAAGGCCACACCTGCAAGATGGTGGGGCACACACAAAAATACAATCACAAATTGGTACTAATGTAAGTGGTTATTGTGCATAAGTTTCAATGTAGAATAGAAAAACAACATGCAGGAGAAGTATGATGGACAGGGAGCACCAACGAAACAATTAGAGAAGTGAAAAACGTTGCGGAAAATGACACCCCTAGAGGAATGGCCTCATCATTTCATACATACTCTAGAGGGAATACCAGCGAACTAGTATACAAACTAGGAACTATGCAAAGGAAATGTGACCTAGACGATATTGCAACAAGATTTTATAGTCACTTTCTCATTCGAGCATGAGAACCCCAACATAGATGAAACACTTAAGAAAATAAGATAGGTGATATTCATCAAGGAAATAGAATTCGAACTCATAATATAAGAACAACAACTGAATCAATAGATAGTCAAAGAATTATTGTCATGTTACCATATGCAGGAGGAAGCACCGGATGAAGACGATCCACACGGTATTCAGATCGAGGAAGTTGAAGGAGAAAAAGAAGTGGAAGGTCCACAAATAGAGTTAGAAGTTATTTTCACGCCAATCAGGGTGAAGAAAGTCAACATTGAGATAGTTGAGAATCCAAAAATGGATAGCATTGGAGATTACTGGGATGAGAAAACAATAGAAAGCATAACAGATTTATTGTGCAAGTACAACGACCTATTTCCAACAACATTTATAGATATGAAGGATATAGCATGGGATCTAACAGAAATGAACATACCACTCAGAGCTGAAGAGAGAGTGATCAGACAACGACCATACAGATTGAACCCGATATATAAGCATAAAGTCAAAGTTGAGATCGACAGGATGCTCGAAGCCAGAATCATAGAACCAATGGAAGAATTGGAATGGATAAGCCCAATGGTGGTTCAAGAGAAAAAACAAGGAGGGATAATGATATGCATCAACTTGAGAAAGTTGAACGATGCATTCCTACATGACCCATTCCCTACACCTTTCACATACGAAGTGTTGGAGAACGTAGGAGGACATGAAGTTTACTCATTCACTTATGGGTTCTCAGGCTACTACCAGATCAAGATAGCCCAGGAAGACAGATACAAGACCATTTTTTCTATAGAATGGGGATCCTACCAGTACACGGTCATGCCATTTGGACTGAATAATGCACCAACAATATTTTCCAGAGTAGTCATCATCACTTTTAAGGAATTCATCCACCATTTTCTAGACGTGTACTTGGACGATTGGATAGTCTATAGTTTGTTTAAATAGCATGTAGAGGTCTTATGGGTGATGTTAGAAATATGTAGACAGTTCCATATATCATTAAACATAAAAAAATGTATATTCGAAACACTTTTTGGGATACTACTGGGCCATATAGTATGCAAACACGGTTTACTAGTAGATCCTACAAAGATTGCAATTATTGTTAACTTTCCACCACCAAAAATAGTTTGTTGGCTCAGAGTGACGTTGGGACACACAGGATACTACAGGAAGTTTATCAAAGGATATGCACAGATTACCACATCAATGGAGAAACTATTATGAAAATATACAAAGTTTCAGTGGAACGATGATTTCCAACACGGTCTGGATATGTTGAAAGAAAAGATGGTCACCGTGCCAATACTAGTATTTCCAGACTGGGAGAAGACATTCCACGTGCAAGTAGATGCATCATCCATAGCACTTGGAGCTATCTTGGCATGGCCATGAGTAGGATATTTGGATCACCCTATAGTATTTGCAAGCAGAAAGATATCAGAATCAGAACAAAATTATAACACTACAGAGAGGGAAGGCCTAGATATGGTCTACACACTGTAGAAATTTAGACACTACTTATTGGGAAAAAACTTTAAGATGTTCATAGATCACTCAGCCCTTAAATACCTAGTCAACAAGCTATTATTGTGGGGAGGAATCTGTCATTGGTTACTATTGTTTCAAGAATTTTATTTTGAAGTAATAGTCAAGCCAAGAAAACCAAATACAGGACCTGACCACCTATCAAGGGTCACAAATGGAGAAGAACCTACAAACTTAGAGGAAAAATTCTCAGATGCACAGTTATTTTCAGTCCAGATCCCTGATGAATACTTTGTATATATCATTCAGTACTTGAGTGCAGGTACTTCGCCACGAGAATATAACATCGTGCAGAAGAAAAACCTGGTAGTCTGGGCTATAGACTATCAACTGATTGGAGGACACTTATACAAAATGGGTGCAGATAGAATCTTGTGAAGATATGTGTTAGAACATGAAAGACCAAGAGTTTTAATAGAAGCCCATGAGGGAATAGCAGGATGACATTACGCAGGAAAACCTACCGCACAGAAGGTATTGTGTGTAGGACTATGGTGGTCAACCATTCACAGAGACTCGAAGGAGTACTGTCAGAGATGTGATGTCTGTCAAAGGGTTGGTAAACCCAATAGAAGGGATGAGATTCCATTACGACCACAGGTAACATTGCAAGCATTCGATAAATGGGAAGTAGACTTTGTGGGACTAATCAAACCACCAGAAAAAGGAATAGGATAAATATACATTATCACCCGCGACATAATACCTAACAAGATGGGCGAAAGCCAGACCAGTGAAGGATTGTAGTGTAGAAACATCAACACAATTTCTGTTTGAACAAGTAATCACTCAATTTGGGTTCCCAAGGGTTTTGATGAGCAACCAAGGCATGCACTTCATTAACAATGCTATCAATACTATGATTGAATAATTTGAAGTCCATCTGTTATCACTGAAATTTCGTCCGCACATGGCGACAAGAACTCCGCATCGTCAAAACAGGAAAAAAGTCATTCATGGCACAAGATGAATTCCTCAGCATTGCAAAAGGGTCAAAAAACTATACAAACGACCAAAAATTTGAAAGGCACTTTACATCATCTGGGTGCACGCGCGTATGCACGTAACAACAATGTACAAAGCGTGCATATGTGCACAAGGCGCGACTGTTGGGCGAAAAACCCGCGCGCCTGCTAAACGGTGCATTTATTGAAATTGGTCAGCCTCCCAACCACTAATGGATCAGCTCCCAAGCCGATTTGACACCAAATCCGAGATCAATCCTCATGGTGGGCTGGTCAAAGACCTAATTGAGCCCTAAAGAGCCCCTTTTCACATTCTAAAGAGGTTGCGTAATAACCCAATGCTTGGCTATAAAAAGCCATGAATGACCACCATTTTCTCAAGGAATTCTTTGTATTGTTATGCTGCTGAGATTGCTAAGGACTCATTCTTTGGCAATGGACACCACAAGCTGCATTTCATAGAGCTATTCACCCCTCACTTGAGTGAATAAGCTTGGAGTTCTTTCACCCACATTTTCATCTTTTCATTGTCAGGAGAGCAAGCTTTGAGGGCCTCAAGAGCCTTCCATTGGAGAAAGAAGGGACCCAAGTCCCCTTTCTTCCATACTGGGGAGAAGGTATCAATTCCTCCCTCATTTGGGTTCATTTTTCTTTCCTTTTGATTTCATTAACTTGCAGGTTCACAAACCGGCCTCTGTCGACCTGCTAACCAGTCAATTCAAGAGAAATTGGAGAGAAATCCATCCGGATTTTTCTTCTCGAACTTTTTGACACAGGCGCGTGGGTATTCCACCCCACAGGCGCGCGTCGAGCACGCAGGCGCTTTACTGTTCAATTCTGTCAGCGCGTAAGTGCCATATGCACCTCTGTCCACACATAAGGCCGCACATCTGCACTAAAATTTGCATTGTAAGCTCTTGGATGTGGGGGAAGAATCATTTTCCTTCTTTAGAATGATGATAGGCATGCTCTAAATACTGCACCACTTAGACCCCTCAACTTATAAAGGGGATAATCAAACAAACAGAGGCACTTAGGTGGATAAAAATCATTTTCCCTTATTTGCTTTTTTCCACGTGGATGGCTTGCTGTGGTTTAT
>SNQJ01S0048565.1:70130-113735 GCA_010110895.2 Picea sitchensis
TTTGTCTCTATTTTTCATTTGTTTTATATGCTCATAGTTTTTATTAGTTTTAGTTTAATTCTTGTTAATAGCTTTGTTGTTTTTCTTTCTAACCTTTCCTTTCACAGCTGTCATGCCTAGAAGATCCCAACTGGGCATGTAATCACTCTTAAATTTCTCACCTAGTGATGAATTGGGTGCAAACACCATCATCAAAAGAGCGCACCATATCACCCACAGGAAAATGACACAATAGAGGAATTTAACAAAATCCTTGAGAATGCACTGACAAAGATCTGTATTGTCAACAGGGATGATTGGGACCTTAAAATACTAGCAGTGTTGTGGGCCTATAGGACCATATGAAAACATTTGATAGGGCACACACCATTTAAACTGGTATATGGCTAATAAGAAGTGGTTCCATTAGAATTTATGGTACCCAGTTTTCACGTAGCAACAATTACACACATGATGGAACGAGGCGCAATAGAGGAGAGACTAAATTAGTTGATGACCATGGAGGAAGATCGTATCCTAGAAGGGTTCCACCAACAAGTTTAGAAAGCAAGAGACAAAGCTTGGCATGAAAAACACATCAAGAAGAAAACTTTCAAGGAAGGATATTTAGTGTTGATGTATGACAACAAATCAATTCAACATCCAGGAAAACTCAGAATGCATTGGTTAGGACCTTACGGAGTAACAACTATCATAGATGGAGGAGTTGTATAGTTGAAGGAATTAGCAGGCACATAACTCATAGGGATGATCAATGGTAGCCGACTGAAGCTGTACAATGACAGTTGACCACCCACAATTGGAAAAGTTGTCACTCAATAGTAGAAAAAAAAATAGGATATTAAACGGTACCAATAGAGGTATAGTGCACCGAAAGGAGAAATATTGTGCACACTTAGGAATACAAACTTAGCAAGGACAAGGCAAATGGCTAGGTCATAATGGAAACAAGAAGGAAAAGTAAAGACAACAAAAGAAGTATGAAACGATGAAGTTATGCGGAATTGAATTCCAGAAAGGACCGACAAGACGTTGCATTAATCGTTCCAACTGGAGATGGCAAGGGAGAGTAATTGAAAGTATGAAGGAACCAAAGGTTCATTGAATCCATATTAAAGGTAGCATCTTCGACAAGTTTCATACGATGCCCATACAAAATACTAACGTGGGAGAAAACGGTTTATTGCAGGACTGGAAAAGGAAGAGAGCGAGAAATCATACAAATCATAGAGCGCATCTCACAGAGGTTACAGAGACCATTAAACTCATAAAATGCTTGACATTCACCACCATGGCACCACCAAAGCAAGCAGAAAAAATCCAGACCTCCAAACAATCTAGAGTTAGAACTAGGGAACATGTACAATCAGAGGAAGGTGAACAACAACCACCAGAGATCGTCAATATCGACAAAATACCATCACTAGATACAACACCAATGAACCCCATACCTTTGGTGGAAGAAAACTAGAAGCCAACACCTGAGGGCATGAATGTGGATATGCCAGAAGAAGAACAAGAGGAATAGAACCAGGGCACAGGAACCTTGAAGGAGGAACAACTAGAGAACCCTGAAGCAGCTCCAAGAGTCAATGGGACGAAGACAAATCAGGAAACAACAGTAGATCCAGATGAATCTCAAACAACTGTGTCAGACCACCCACAAGAAGGAATAGTGGAAGACGTTATGGGATATCCATAATGATTTTATGACATATGATCGATGGAGGATGGAACCTCGAGACAACCACCACCAAAAAAGGATAAGCAGCAGGTACCTAGGTCACTGCGCAAGCAACCCATCGTAGCCCTTGTTTTGTCACATTTACCAGATGGGGTACAATTAAAATCAGACTTGCTAAGTCATGTCGAGAAGATAAAATACTCAGACCATGATGTAACAGACATGGAAAAGTTCCCAGAGTTCACAAAGAGAGTCTACCTACATACTATGGGTCTGGGTCCACATGGGCAACGAATTGATCAATCAATTGATCAACCAACCACTGCAGTGGGAAACATGATTAGCAAAAACAAGTATTTTAGGTCTGCTAGAGCTACCACACTTTGGTATAGAACAATATGCAAATAGTTGCATCAAACAACTAATGGTAGTCACGCATGGTGGGGATATATGATTGGACAAGCTCGTATCAGTAGACTTTGAGCTCATTGTTCTTGTCACAGGGTTTCCATCTTGGGGCATGGACCCCACATAGTTTTTCGATGATAAGGAAAAGGAGAAAGAACTCGCGGAAGAGATGAAAAATAAATATGACACTGATAGGGGGACACGAGGAATTATTATAAAAAGGATCAATGATGCCGCAACACAAATGGCCACAAAAATCTTGGCCTACAAGCTGCTAAGAAAATGTCACAAGGAGAAAGTCCCAACAGGGGTTGTCGTAGTTGCAGTTCAGTGTGTCGAGAGCACCACAGTTAGTTGGGAACCCTATCTTTTGAATTTGTTTATGGATTACTGCAAGGATGCGCAGGATCTAGGAACCAAATTTCATTACTCATGGTTTCTCATGTTGATAGCTATCATGGGATGGAAGGAACCAAATTAAAGATTTTTTTCCACTAGACCCAAGCTGAATCGTGGAGTGAGGTATTTATCACTTGGCACCACGTCATATGCCAAGAACAGGAATATGAATGCAGTTGTATTTGAAGGATATCTTCGCAACCTAAAGGAGGCCATCTCCAACCTCTAGAGAATAACACCACAGGTTTTCGCACACTATCGATACATCACCAACTTCAAGTCCACTTGACATGTGATGTGGATACAGGCGCGGAAGGACCCCAATAAGAAGTGGCTACAATTGCACTATTGAATCATGGAGGGCGACATCAACATGGTTATCTGGGATTGAGAGGATGACTGGAGGATTTCGGTTCTCACCCAAGAGATAACTACAAAGACAGCGAAAGAGGAGACAGGGCAGGGAGAAACACAACCTCAATAAGTCCTAGTTCCCAAGAAATGAAGGATGCGCCAGATAAAAACAAAGCAGACGAATGAAGGGAAAACTAATACTAGGACCCATAAGGGGAAGAATAATAATACATAGTCATCCCAAGAATAGCAGAAATAGGATGAGGTAGCGCAATGGACTACACCAAGTCCCAATCCCTAAGAACCAGGCCTGAATAAGAGACCATCTACTCAGATGGGGGGAACACACAAGAAGACGAAGGCATAGAGAACACCTCCAGATTACACGATCATAGAGGATGATGCAAATATGATAGCTCAAATGGTTTGGGATTATACATCTGAAGAATTTGAGAATGTTGTGCACCAGAGGGATACAGTTCAAGAGGAGATAGAGGACATGCGACAATTCCTCAAGAAAATCAGGGAAGCATAGGCAATAGGAAACAACATAGGAATAGGGTCGTCAACATCACAAACAGGGGAAGAACATGAAGCAAGGGAGAGAGATACAACTCAAACAATACTAAATATGAGTACAACATTCCACATTACACCCAACATGTTGTGCATGGACGATATTGTGGGGTAGACACCCTTAAAGGACTTATCTCAAATCCAACTGGTATTGTTGTGGATACCCTCCAAAGCTCCACACAAATTACAGGTTAGCATTACCCAAGAGGTATAGTCCCATGCACGCACAGACTTAGCCAAATTACAGTAGGAAACAGAGAAGCGGGATGCGTTGGAATTAATATATGAGCAGGCTAAGCTCAATACCCAAGAGGAGAGGGAGCGCATGAACAGATTGGAATGAAAATTGGTCAGAACTCATGAGAAGATTCCAAAGACCGCGTAGAGGGATGAACTCATAGAAATAGAGAATATTGATCAGATTGCGTAGGAAATCGATCAATATCAGAAGGAGATCAAGAATCTCTGCGATGAGCTCATGCCCACCACTCCACTAGAGGTAAGGGAGAAAAGTAAGTAGGAGGCAACAAAGAAGCTACAGGAGATCGAGAAGCAGGTCAGTGTAGCAACCAACTTGTTTGATAAATAAGAACAACTTTGGACAAAGCTAGAAGAGGACCAGCAAGTCCAGGAGCAGGACAGGGAAGAAGAAAGGACAAGCACAACTATCCAGGACCTCAAGCAAAATCAGAAGACAATGTCCATCACGAAGCACGTCAAAGGGGCGCAGGATATGAAGAAAATACAGGCACAACTCACCACTATGAAAACGTTGAAAAAGGAGCATCGAGATCAAATCAAACCGCTTCAAGAGTGCATAGAAGAAGTCATTTCACAGGAACAGTAAGACAATAAATATATGGCATAGAATCAGGAAGAGTGTGTAGGGTTGATCAATGACGCGATTGCATTCCAAATAGTAGATGCACTTAAGTAAAAGACCGTGCGGGCTTAGGCACAAGCAGCAAAGCTCAAGGAGAAGTTTCAGGCGATCACCAGGGAGATCAATGAAGCGAAAAAAGGTTAGGTGGCTTAGGATGATACACATGTTAGTGTTGGGGGCTTGTTGAAGCAAGCCAAAGTGGAAAGAAAGATGATTTTTGGAAATAAAGCACACATGAGGAAAGCGATAGCTGGAAGGAAGAGCAGCATGCACACATGCATGGAAGACCTAATGAAGGTAGGGTTAGGGTTTTTTCAATGTATTGTAATGGCTGAAGAGATAGAAACAGATAAATATAGATACCTGGGTCTCAGAAGAGAGGAAGTTGTTTGGTGTAAGGATTATTATTGTTGGTGTTTAAGTTGATATAGAGATATAGAGAGACAAATATGAAGAAGAAGATACTATGTGATATTTTGTTGTATGACTTACTTGTGTAAGTTGTTGAGCTAGAGAGGACTAAGGAGGGTATATCTTGAAGGTTAGATCATAGGATGAGGATCCTGGTGCGATCTAGTCGACCTTATAATAGATCTTACCTGCTAAGAAGAGTTGTAAAGCATGCAACAATGTAGTCCAGAACTACTATAATAAAAGAGCTAAGAGCCAGATCTTTGTGGATGAATATCGGTGGGGTGAACCATGATAAACTTGTGTTATGTGATTGAATGCATGTGTTTATTTAGTGTCTTAAATATATATTGTTATGCTAAATGAATGAGTTTCTATATTTCCTTCATGATCATAATAACAGTGTATCATGTTAATAATCTATGATAGAATTTTCAGTGTACAGGTCTCGGATATCCCACTCAATCCTAGGCTGCAATCACATGAGTATTGTATCCACCCATTAATACTATCTTGTTGGTTACTCAAGTACAACGAAAGCATACAATTGTTACAATTTGAGTTTGAACAAATTTATGTAAAGCATCAATGTAACAATTAATGAAACAGGTGGATGTGAAATAAAGGAAGAATAAAATGAATCAATGGAACAACTTTACGAAGAACAAGTAGAAGATGAAGAGGATCAAGCAAAATTAGAAGATAAAGTTCAACAAGTGCCTCCAAAGATACCTAGCAAACGAGTATAGAAAAATCATCCTTCAGATCAGATTATTGGAAAAAAAGATGCAGGAGTTCAGACTAGAAGAAGAATCTATTCACCAAAACAAATGCACCTAGCACTCTGATCTACATTTGAACCAAAAAGTTTTGAAGAGGCCAACAAGGATGAATTTTGGAATAAGGCCATGGATGAAGAATTGTATCAAATAGAGAATAATGACACTTGGGAATTGGTTCCAAGACCAAGGAATATGAATGTGATTGGCACAAAGTGGGTATTCATAAATAAATTGAATGAATATGGACAGGTTACAAGGAGCAAAGCTAGATTGGTATGTAAAGGATACGCACAGGTTGAAGGAATCAAATTTGAAGAGACGTTTCCTCCAGTTGCCAGAATGGAAGCAATTTGATTGCTCCTAGATTATGCATGCTCCAAGAATATTAAAGTGTATCAGATAGACATGAAATCAACTTTTCTGAATGGGTAACTTGAATAAGAATTATGCATTGAACAACTAGAAGGATTTCAGTTGTTAGAGAACATAGATTATGTGTGTAAATTGAAGAAGGCCTTGCATGGTCTAAAACATGATCCTTGAGCATGTTACTCTAGACTGGATAAATATATACAACAAGTAGGGTTTAGAAAAGGAAGTGCAGACAAAAACCTCTACATCAAGGTAACTCAAGATAGTATTTTATTAATTTAAGTTTATGTTGATGATATTATTTTTGGAAGTACTAATGATAGGTTAAGCTAGAAATTTGCAAAGAATATGTAGAATGAATTTGAAATGTCATTACTTGGAGAACTATCCTTCTTTCTGGGTCTTCAGATATGTCAAAGCAACCAAGGAATTTATATTTTGTCAAACTAAGTATATCATAGCAATGATAAAGAGTTTCAGAATGGAAGATTTCAAACCAGTTACCACTCCTATGTAAACTAGTTGCAAGTTGATCAAAGATGATGATTCAAAGTCTATAGACCAGAGGAAATACATGTCAATGATTGGTAACTTATTATATGTGACAAAATATAGAATAGATGTAATTCATGCAGTTGGATAGGTGGCACTATTTCAAGCAGCACCAAAGGAATCACATGTATAATCAGTGAAGAGGATTTTCATATATCTCAAAGGAACATAAGAGTTTGGATTATGGTATCAAAAAAGAAAGGATCTATCACTTATTGCCTACACAAATGTATATTGGGAAGGTTCCACTGATGACTGACAAAGCACCAGTGGAGAAACGTTCTACTTGGTTGAGTGTTTAGTATCATGGTTAATAAATAAATAATCATCAGTATCTGTATCTGTATCTACAGCCAAGGAAAAGTATATTGCAGCAGCAACATGTTGTACACAGGTTCTATGGATGAAAAAAACTCTGATAGATATACAGGTTGATTATGATGATCCCATTCAAATCTATTGTAATAATACAAACACCATTAATATCTCAAAGAACCCAGTGATGCACTCCAAGACGAAGCACATTCCAATAAAGTATCACTTTCTATGGGAATAGGTTGTAGAGAAGAACATCATAGTTGAATATGTGGGTACAAAAGAACAAGTGGCCGACATCTTTACAAATATTCTTCCATGGGAATCCTTTGAGTATCTTCGCCAGAGACTCGGAGTAATTTCTACTCCAAAATGAATTCTTTTGAATGTTTATCTTATATGTCTTAGATTTACATGAGGAAGCACCATAAAGAGGATAATTCATATCGAGAGATCAGTTTCAAGAAGATTTCAGTCAGGGGGAGTATCCCCAAGGACAGTTCAGTTAGGGGGAGAAACCCCAGATGGAATTATACATTTTCCATTGATGACAAAGGGGGAGAGATTTATCAGATGTAGAACAAAGAGGCATGGTTCCAGGGGGAGCGATGGTCACAAGGGGAGCATGAGTGATATAACTTCAGTATTCCATGACATGACTTAAGTATTGCATTAGAGTGTTTCCATCAATGTCAAAGGGGTATATTGTTGATTAATTGGGTTGGTTTTCATTGATGTGAACCCTTGAAGAAATTTTGGTAGCACAAAGGTTTGGGTAATGGACGCAAGTTTTTTTAATGGATAATGGTATGAGTTTTGATATATCTGCAAGTAATACTATTCAATATGGATAGTAGAGGTCCGACCATTTCTGGTGGTATGTGGAATGTCACATAAATCCTCACGGTTAGAGAGTTATGGCCATGTGAAGTTGGAGAACCCTCATGAGTCATCTAGAAGCCCCAAAAGGTCAAAGTAGTCAAAGTTTTTGCAAAAGAAATTATTTAAATAATAAAGTTAATGGAGAAATCCCTAAAATAAGGAAAGTGGGATGTTACATAAAAGTATAAATAAGAGGCAATTCTCTCTCATTTAATCACACTTGAACCTATTGAATATCATTGAATATCTATTTTGTGAAAGGTTATTTGGGCAGGTATTATTGATAGAGAAAAGTGCGGCAGGAAAAGTGCAGAAGAAAAAGTGTTGCAGGAAAAGTGTGGCAGAAAACATGCAGTAGAAAACGTGCAGTAGGAAAAATGTGACAGAAAAAGTGCAACAGAAAAATCACGGTAGAAAAATTGTGACAGAAAAATCGTGGCAGAAAAGTGCGGCAGAAAAAGTGCGACAAAAAAATCATGGTAGAATAATTGTAGCAGAAAAGGTGTGGCAGAAAAATCATGGCAAAAACATCACGGAAACAACATGGTTGGGGTCTATTTATAAGAGATATGGCACATCTTGTTTGAGGTATGTTTTGTGATATATGTTTTAGCTCTTGAGATGGTATTGGATGTTCAATAATGTTGCATATATCTTATTTGTTGAGGGATACAATTGGTATTTTGTTGTTGGCATTTGACATATGGGTATTGGTCTTTTGGTTGTGTTGTGTTGCTGAAGTTGTTGGTTTAGATTGAGGCTACATAATAGTGAGGATGTGGCACATGGTTTTATGTAATGGTTTATGGTATTTGTTTTATGGATAGAGTGATGAATTGTTAGATAACTTTTGATGGTTATATTGGTGTATGTCTTTTCTACATGGTTGAGGTACATATTGGGTACATGATTGAGACAAGTAGTTGATGAGTTGACACATACATGAGGTGTATAGTTTATGAGTTGGCACATACATGAGGTGTATATTTTATGATGTTGGTACATCTTTATGAGTCAAGTTTGATGCATGGTTGATGCATCATACATTTTAGTTCAGGTTTATGGTACAGGTTGATTACAGGTTGAGGTACAGGTTGATGCATGGTTGATGCATTGTTCAGGTTATTGGTACATGTTGTTTGGTGTAGGTTGATTGGTACAGGTTTACAACAGTATATCTCATAGTGATAGTGTGACAATGGTTCCATCATTCTACTTATATACTAGGGTGGTTGGACAGGGCAAGGATAGGTGGTTGTAGCCACCTTCCGGTTATAACCAGAGAACTTATGGGGTTATAGCCTCCTTCTATTTATAGACAAAGAATTGGGGAGTTGGAGCTTCCCTCAGGTTGTAGCTTGAGAAAATAGGAGGTTGGAGCCTCCTTCCAGTTGTAGCTGGAAAACAAAGGAATTCAGTGCTTCCAATGAATGTAATTCTTCAAGACATATAAGAAAAAGAATTCTCTGGTTTTCTCCCTCTTTGGGTTTCCACGTAAAAACACTGGTGTACTATGTATGTGTATGATTTCTCATTTTTTCATTGTTTATTTACTCTTCAATGATTGGATGAGAATGAGACACTAATATAACACTTTCATTATATGGTTAAAAATGATTAAATTGCTCTATTACTGATTCACCCCCCATCTAAGTAATTCAACAACAACAAGGGTTATACGTAATTGTCAATTATTTTGAAACCCAAAACTATATGATGTAATTGTCCTAGTCACTTCTGTCCTTAGGTTATATTGTTCCAAATAGTCCATGAAATACAAAACAGAGGTTCGAGTCTTTTCTTTTGACCATTTCTTCAATCAAAACTGATGCAAGAGATTTTAAAATATTTGTATATATATGGCCCATATCGCAGATGTATATACCAAAATCAATGAGGGTTTGAAAATAGATTGAATTACAATAATATATATCTACTTTTTCCAAACAATTAACATTTTTCGTGTAAGGAGTGTAGAGGTATCGAGATAGACAGTCATGTAGGAACCTTCATAAGTTTGAGTTTAAAAATGAGATGTCCTTCTGTTATGAACAAGACCTAAATACCCAAGGTTTATCATGAAATAAAATGACCAAATATTTCTCCAATCTTAGAGTTACGATACTAGCAGTAGGGTTTCAAATACAAAACAAATCCAATGAGATGATAACATTCAAGCAACCTTTTATAGTGTAGGTCAATTATAATGTAGGATGACATTTGAATAACATGGCTTGAAACCGTTTGAAATGAGAAACGAAAAGCATGCAGAAAGAAATCCTTGAGTCATTTCCATATTTTTCCATGGCTTCAAGTATTAACACGTGAAAAGGAGGTTTCTACAGAGCTTGTGTTTTTTGAAAGAAAACTAAAAAGAAATTGTACCAAGTAATAAATGAGCCATTTCTAATGAGTTCACACATTTAGGGCCCGTAGGTAATAGTTTTCAGAATGTGATTTTACACCAGAATAATGAAACAGGTAGAATTTTCTTTTAAAGCAACAAGATGAATTCAAGAAGACAGTCAAAGAAGTATACTCGTTTACCATTCAAGTAGAGTGATTCCATAAACTATTACTAAAAAAAAAGGAATGAATTTTATGGGTACGAGATAGAGTAGTCATACCTTCCCTTGGCACTCAAATATTTTTGAAAAACAAGCTTACAGTTAACACAACTACCACGATCAAGCTCTGGAACTAGAGTATTACTCAACCAAAATGAAGTCAAAATTAAATTCCAAAACCCCAGCACAAGGTAGTATGCCTAAGTAAGTAAATGTTTGTGTCTCATGCACTAAATGCATGGGGCGTCACGTTCCTCAAAAAAATTAATAAATCAATTTTTTAATCCATATCATATTTCCACTATCACCATAACAAATTAACGATCAAGAATATTCCAAGTATGCAAGCCATCATGTGCACAATAACCATGTCAACCAGCCACATAAAATGCCAATTCAAATGATGGCTTGAATTTCACATCATAACTCATATCCAATATTCATAATTAAAACCACATTGAAAGGACATTGGTAGTGCAAACAACACATGTATCCAATATTCAGGAACTATGGTATAGTTGTGAGTTGATTGATAGCATGAGCATTGAGTTCATATGTTATACCATCTACCATATGCATTGAAAACATTAAAATATCGACCCTTCAATTGCAATATGTCACCTTTCTAGAACCAACACTTCTATATGTTTATAACAATAATGTGGTGACATGATGTTATAATAAAAATCTTTTAATACATAATAAACTACATGAACCTCAAACATTTAAAAATGACTTGTCCTAACTCTATTTATTTAGACCACATCATGTTAGAAGAATTTCATCAAGATGGTATATGTTTTTTTTATGAGGAATATAGAAAAAATGACTTTTATGACTATTTCAAAATAACCTCTTAAGAACGAGATTCATAAAGCATAAGAGATCCTTGGAGAACTCTTTGTTTTATTTTGCAATCAAATTGTTAGTGAGACTGGTACCAAAATTGAAAAGAGAGGCATTATCACTACAAATGAGACCATTTCAGCAAAGTGGCGATATTCAATCCTGGGGACAATTGAAATTAAACATTAATTATTTCTCCCTAGGGGGTCCCACCTATAGTTAAATATTTAACATATCATATATAATAAAAATTTTAATTATTCCTTGCAACTATTTGCAGGATGGTGACTAGTTTGAGAGTTTGCGAGTCAACACACGGTAGCAAGAGACTATTTCAAATCATCCAGGAAGTGTTATGAGCATCCCTTGCTTGAAGGTTATGAATAATATGGTGCAAAGACACCTTTTTTACTTTTAGGGTAGGGTTATCATTTGGTCACAAAATTTTCAAGGGTCCACTAGAGGGGGTTGGTTCATTTTCATAACCAAAAGGTGTAATTTAAGGGAGCATACAATGTTTAAGTCTTGAAGTATAGAGGTTGAATATTATAGAAAGAAGGATCACTGGAAGAATTAGATGTATATGGTTGATTGGAATGAGGCTCCATTAGTTATGGTGTTCTTAACCATTTTTGGGGAAAGGGATATTACAACACCATACGTTGAGAAAGAGGAGGATGGGTTGGTAGAGTACAAGTTTGACTTTGGGTGGTGTTGGCTAGTTCATATTGAACTACTTCTTCCCAAAAAATATGGACATTAGATAAAAAAAGGTCCATAATGATGAGTGTAATGTCTGTACACACCATAAAGCGAATGGTGATGGTTTTTTCTATGTTTAGTGTATTTTCATTTATCGGAAGGATGATTTGGATCTTATTTTTGGTTTGTGTGATTATTATTTCCCCCAACAATAGTAGAAATATTAGGAGGATTGTTTCCAACCCCTTAATTTTCATTGTTTACTTGTTTCTTCTCTTTATACATTAGGGAGGTTGGGTGCATTTTGTTGGGCATAAACTTTCCCTTGTGGGGAAGGAACTTGTTGAAGTTGATTTGGTTTTGGTTGAGGTATGTATGCTTGTGATGTTGAGGGATATGTAGAGGAATAGGGAATGGGTAGTGTGGGTAATGACACTCTAATACATGTGGGACTAGTAAACGAAAGGTCGTGGCCATAGGGCTATGTAGGAGGACTTGAGGAAAAATTAATAACTCTAGTATGTGATGATGCGCACAGATAATCATATGCATTGTAGATAATATGATATTTTCCATAAGAAGATAGGACACAGATAAGACATTATCCACCATAATAGTTCCCATACATATTATTATTGATAGAGAAATTAATCTAGATGTAAGTATTAGAAGTATACATAACACAAACAATTACCCCATCCATGGCATGGGACACCCCAGTTGATCCTATCAAGTGGAACCAAAATGAAAGGCATTGATAAGTATGGTGTATAAATAGCCTATGTAATGTTCCTTGGCTTAACTGAGGAACATTTCTATGCGATGTTGGGCCCTTGATTTGTACCCTTTTTTCCATCCATTTACCCTATTTTGGTGATACTCTAACTATCTTTTACCCTCTTTTGATAGTATCTTTCCTGTGACTTAATGTTTTAACCCAAGGTACATTTTTTTTATGAATTGCATTGTTTAATTAATAATATAGGTTGTTAAGTGGTTTCTTACTTGATTTTTGTTTTACTAATGAGATTTCTCAGAAGCATATACTTGTATGCTTATAACGGGTTATGTTCATTGAAGGATTTGATGTTGTTACTCCTTTATAAGCTCAGATGATGTCACTTTTTGATATGTTGTTACTTCTAGGTCTTGTCACTTCTTGAACCATGATGTTGCCACTTCCATGATTCCATTAATACTTGAGCATTTGGTCTTCGACCGATGCTCAAGTACAGGAGCAGACATATGCTAGTGTGTCAAGGATGAGTCATCAAAAGGGGCGAAAGTACCAGCTGTTGTAACTACTCGTGGTTTTGATGATGTAACAAAATACTCTATTTTGTACACCATTTATAATAGCATGAATGTGCAATAGATCTTGTGTTCTGTATTGATTGAATCAAATATTCTAATTATAAAGAATGTTATCTGAAGATGTATAAATAATAGGATCCCTCTCGGATTGAGGGGGTTGAATGAGAAGAGAATAGAGTGTGTAGTAGAGCCTGGTGAACTCATTGTATCATCCTTTTTATAATATATGAGTATGTTGGTTTCTGTTATCTAAGTATTCATTTGTGAGTTGTTTCAACAGCCCTGATTGGTGAAGGAAGGGCCCCCTTCACTAATCAGGTGTTGCAATTCTATTTTTTCATTTAGTATATTATCATAGATTGTTTCATAATTTCAATTGGTGTAGTTAGTTTTTATTCATGTGAGTTGTTAATTTTTCCCAATCTTTGTTAATTCTACAATTTGTTGCTTACTCTTGATTAGTGTTAATTGTATGGGTTGTTACTTGCAGAGTTTAATTGATTATTAGAAAGAATCGAGGACTTGTGTCATTGTTGTTACTTTTGGTTGAATTTTCGATTGAGGTTTGTGTATCATTGTATTTCTTCTGATAAATAGATTTTTTTTTAATTATAGCAGGTCAATTCTCTTTAAAATCATCATGAGTTTGTGAATTGATCAAAGGCATTGTTGGGTTATTTACATTCAATTTATTTCCAACAAGAGTTGTGTGGATTTAGAGTGACTTACTTTCAAATTCATGTTATGTGAATTAATTGTGATCTTATTTTCAGTCAGAGTTGTTTGAAGTGAGTGAAACCTTCCTTTCTTATGACTTTTTTTAAGATTTTATATAGGACATCTTAGAGGTGTGTACTCTTCTAGAATAATTAATTTATTGAGTTTCTCATTCATTTATTGCATAATCATTTAGTATCACCAACATTATAGATGAAATTGTATCCTGCATAGACTTTTCACATAGCATCGAAATAAAAGACGACCCTTGGTTTGACAATTAATGTGATTCTTATTTAATTGTCCTAAAAATACATTTAAAAACCCCAACATTTTGGTGCCATTTTTGGGGAGGTTATGAGGGCGCAAAAATACAATTTAATGTTGGATTAGTTGCATTATCCTTGGTGCTACTAAGACCTAAGAAGTAAATACGTAAGGTAAGAACCTACGCATATATCACCCACCCCTAGTTTATCCCTAGTAGACTCTCGTCTCACCTACACCAGAGAATATAGACTACATGGGTGATAAATAATATAGGATGAATGAATAGAGGTAGAGGAAGAAGAAGACCCCTCAAAAACTAATAAACCTACATGTAGAGAAGGTTAAGGAAAAAAGGATCAAGGTAGGAAAACATATATACAGGAGATTATTTCAAAGGAAGAATCAGAATCTCACAATGCTGCAAAAGTGGTGTCTCATGTAGCATCGATCATTAGAATCCAAAAAGTAATTATGATGATAGTCAAATCCGAGCTAAGAAAAGAATCATGGACACAAGGAGAACCTTTTATAGTAGCAGAACCATAGTTTCAAAATATAGGAGAGGGATGTGGGGAAACATGAGAGCCTATACCATATTATCAAATTCCAGTACAAGGAACAACCCCTGAAATTCCTATTTTGGATCAAGAAAGTGCTACCAAACCTTAAACACTAGATACAAAGGAAGTTGTTTCACCTCAACAAGGAATCCCATAAGAATATTGGAGTTTGTGGGAAAACATGGTTGATACAACCTCTACGATTGAATTCCCTATTGTTGATACACATGGAGGTGTGCCTATGAAGCCAATTTATTTATCATCCCTCCCTAATTTCCATGGGATCACAACTGAATATACATATTCTTTCTTGTTAAATTTGATGTACTATGTTAGATCTATGACTATACCACCAATTTGTAGAAGTTGAAATTGTTGCCTGCCACCTGTGACCTTGGAGGGAGCAGCCTTGAGATGGTTTATGGGTCTTGGTGGTGGTACTATAACTTATTAGGACGACACGAAGACAAATTTTCCTTGAGAAGTATCAAGAATAATACAGATCTCGAGAAATTAAGGAATAAATATTCCAAATGACACAAAAAGAGGACAAGAACCTAGAGGATTACGTAGAACGGTTCCAATATATTTTGTAGAGATCCTCAAACACAACCACTTTGGGTGGTGACATATTAAAAATAATTTTGATCCAAGGAATGCGAAATGAATGGTTGGATATTTTGAATCTAATGGGAAAAGGGGATATCTATAAGGAAATTTATGAGTAAATTTTTTATCGGTGCAGAAGATGTTCAAGTGGGATATCCTAAAGCAAACCAGGAATCAGGAACTTCCTGAATCCCCACCAGAGCCACAAAGTCAGTAAATGGGGGAGTAACTCGCGTGGATATTGGGAATTTTTTGGAAGATTTTAAAACTAACATCCTTGGAATGTTATCTTCATAGTTGGATGTGTTTCACGCTAAGCATAAACAATTGGAGGCTAAAACGACACTTGAAATTTTATGTCTAAAATGTAGAATGAAACACTCTTCAAGGGAATATGCAGTGAAGGTTGTCGAAGTATGTATAATTTTTTATCAATATAATTATACATAATCATGCCCATATTTACATCGGATAAAGGAGGTCTACCGGGGCACTAGTGAAGAAGCTCAACCATATTACTTTATAGCTTCAAAGAAGCCATGGAAGGAACGACTTCTAGGTATGAATCAAGATCCCTATACATTTGTAAATACTTGGAATAGTCAGTATAATCCTCAAAAACCACAACTTTTCAATCGTCACTGGCACAACCCCCAACAATTTCAATATCCCTCACCTTGGGTACAGTGGACGACCCAACCAGTTCAAAATTCCCCTTGGCCACCAAATTGGAGAAATCCCTCTTTTCTTGTACAATAATTTCTAGCACCCCAACCATAGTTTCCTTAACCATTACCTCCAAAATTACCTTTGAAACCACAGTTGCAACTTCCTATGAATGAACCAATGAATACCTCAATTAATGTTCCTATGATTCGACCTCAACTACATGTACAAGATAATTTGAATCCAAACAATAAGACGGTTCAACAAGTTAAAACATCAACCTTCCCAACCTATAGTATTGGCCACATTGTATGTAACAATGTACACCTTAGGTATGAGAGGGTAATTCACCCAGAAAATTCACCAATAATTATTGAATAGTTGGAGAATGAACCCCTACCTCCTGCGATAGAGCAATGTCATGAAGGAAATGAAAAATCTACACATGTTGTAACTTCAGGAGTAACAACAACAATGCAAAAAGCAGTTTTTACAGGCCCAAATCACACTCAATTTATTACTCCTCCATATATAGAAAGGCTAGAAATAGCTAAGATACACCCACAACCTGAATTTAAGCTATTGGGAGAACTCTAGAACATGCACATTAAAATCCCACTGTTACAAAAAATAATGGATGTACCAATTTATGCCAAGAATATTCCAGAGTTGTGCCTTAATAAACCAAGAAGGAAACCTAAAGACCCTCCCACTATCCATGTGTTGGGAAAACCATCTAACTTGATTTTCGGCAGGGACACACCCCTCAAATATGATGACCCGGGGAATTCGATGATAATTGTTCAAATCCATGAGAAAATGATTTCCAATACATTAATGGATCTGGGGGAATATATTAATATCATGAATAAGGAGCCCTCAGGGGTTAAGAGAAATTGGAAATAGAAGAAATGTAAAGGAAGTTTGTTATGTGAGGTTACAAGTTCAAAACCCCTTCCTTATCTTGTGTGTTGTTGTAACATCCCTGACCATCCATGTTGGGCCACGCTACGCTAGAGAACTCTCTTTTTCTCTCTACGAAACATACTATAACACACCCAGCAACCAACTGAGCTATGCCACATAAATTTTTCCAACTGCATGCAATTAAAACATATGCACACAGAACACTTGCAGAAGCTTTACATATAAAACGTAAACAGGAAAATACATTTCCTGAATGCATGGATTCACACTAAAATAATAGTAACATAGACATGTAGCATATACAAGAAATACCCATAAATATACAGACAATCATAATCACACATAGGATAAACCCATAAAATTAAACACGTAAATAATAATGCAGGATGTAAATTTATCACACAATTGACAATTATCTTTGTGAGAATATCACCAACTGCGTGAAGTTCTTCCACGAACCTCCTAGCCTTAGACCACACTGTTCATCACTCTCAACAGTGATTCACCCCCGAGCTAGGACTAAACTCCAACCGGGTAAAGGGATTCCTAACCAGGCTAAAGGCTCATGGACAACATGAACAACTCTGTCAGAGTTTCTCACTCTACTAACGGCCTAGAGTCCCTCATTATCCACATGCCTGTCCCACCCAGGAAGTGTTCTTCTTCTCTTCTCAACAGTCCTTCAGCTTCCCCACTTTCTTTCCGGGCTTCAGCAACAGGTCGAACAGGAAGTCTCAGAGCACTGTAGCTGCAATTCAACACCTTCAGGAAATAAATCCCCAACAATTCTATCACCTAAATAATTTCTCACGGGATTGACAACCTGCTTATTCAATCCAAATCCCAAGCTAACCAGACACACCAAGACAAATCGCTATGGATATGGGTTCAAGTATAGTCATTAAGATATAAAGGATAGCTCAATGGGTCTGAATACTCATGGATGATTGACTGCCTGGCTGAATCATAGAAGGAATGATGGAAAAGATGATAGGAATGAACTAAGTCCCAACAATATGTATGCATGTCCCCAACTTGAAACTTGTCATGTTGGGATCTACTTTCGCCCACTTGTCCCAACTTTAGAACTTAGGATAAAATAATTATCCATACTTTATATTTAAGAAATATTAATATAATATTTATTTTTGGCTTAAGCTCCCTAGCTTATTCCCTTTCCTTAACTTATCCCCTCCCTTTCCCTAACCAATGGATTTTAGTCCCCCATCTCTTTTATCATGGTTGATCTACGTGCAACGATGTATTTATATTAATTATGAGACATGTACAAAAACAAGCGCACTGACCTTTAACATCTAGGCTCTTCGGCATAATAAAAACATAAGCATCCTATATTATAATAATTGGCTCACCAACCTATAAAACATATCATATACACAAAGGCTCACTGGCCTCACAATCGTGTGCACTCAAGTTGTTGTGCACGGTATCCAAGAATGTGCACAGTTCCTCCTTTTACTGTGCAGTACATCAACGCACTATTACATGAAATGTGCATATAAAATGATGTCATACAACTAACCAAATTAATTACATTTGCATTTACATTTACAATTGGGTTAGGCCTTAGGGATATTACAATCCCCTCCCCTTATTTATGCACTGTCCTCAGTGCATCATGTACCCATGCACAACAAAATTTCAAAAATTCTCAAAAAGATGCAGGTATTCTGCCCGCATTACATCCTCATGCTCCCAAGTAGCATCCTCAGGACCGTACCAAGTCCATTGGACCTTTACAAGCCCTATGGCTCGGTTCCAGAGCTATTTGATTTTTTGATTCAGAATGCGTACCAGATGCACTTGAAAAGCACCTTCTTGCTCCACCTGAATCACATTCCAATCAATAACATGATTAGCATCAAGTATATATTTATTTAGTAATGATACATGGAATACATTATGAACAGACATAGATGCAAGCAATGAAATAATATAAGCAATTGGACCAATCCTCTCTAGGATTTCAAACGACCCACAATAGTGAGATGCCAACTTTGAACAATTCCCCAACTTCAGGGAACTTCTGTTGGACTTCACCTTCAAGAATACATGGTCTCCCACATTAAATTCCCTATGAGTTCTTCCCTTATCAGCATAGATTTTCTTCCTGTCTTGGGAAGCCTTTAAAATTTTCTTTAATTTTATCATTTTCTCCTCCATTTCCCTGAGCAAATCTAGTCCAACCACTGCTCTGTCTGTTGGGTTATCCCAACTTACTAGTGTGTTGCACTTTCTTCTATAAAGTGATTCAAATGGGCTCATCTTTAGAGATGCTTGGTACCCATTGTTATAAGCAAACTCTACCAAGTGTAGGTAGTCTTCCCATTTTGATGGTTTATCCATCACATACATTCTCAACATATCCTTAATCACTTGATTCACCCACTCTGGTTGTCCATCCAATTCTAGATGATAAGTTGTACTGAAATTCAAATTTGTTCCAAATCCATTAAATAATCCTTTCCAAAATTTAGAGGTAAATTTTGGATCTCTATCAGATACAATTGTCTTGGGTATGCCATGTAATCTAGAAATTTCTCTCATATAAACATCAACAATGTTCTCTACCTTGTGAGTGAGCTTAACTGGAATAAAATGGGCAACTTTAGTAAGCTTATCCACCACCACCATGATAGAATCATGTTGCTTGTTTGTTCTGGGCAGTTTGGTAATGAAATCCATTGTTACAACTTCTCATTTCCACTCAGGAATGGGTAATGGTTTTAGCAAACCATCTAGGTGTCTATGCTCAACCTTTAACTTTTGACATTCCAAACGTTTGGCAATAAAATCAACAACTTCTTTCTTCATGCCTCACCAATAATGTTGGCTCCTGATAGCTGCAACAGTTTTCTGATATCCTGGGTGCCCAACATAAGGCACATTATGCATTTCTCTTAGTATCAAATTTTCAATTCATTAGAATTTGGTACATAAATTCTTCCCCTGTACCTGAGAATTTCATCAATATTTAGTTTGTAATCTTCAATTTTCTGCTGCAAATTACCTTGCTGTAATTTTACCACTAAATCCTTGTATTGCAAATCTAATTTGGCAGCCTCAGTAATTTTGTCTTTCAAATCTGATTGGTACATGATAATAGTTGTAGCATGCATTTCATGCACTCTTCTGTTGAGTGCATCAATCACTTTGTTCTCTTTCCCTTTGATATGCTTTATATCAAAGTCATATTCACTTATAAATTCTAACCATTTGGTTTTCCTAGCACTTAGAGTTGGCTGATCAAATAAATATTTCAGACGATTATGGTCTGTTCTCATCTCAAACCTCTTCCCCATGAGGTAGTGTCTCCATTTCCTCAAGGCGTGCACTATGGATGCCAACTTCAAATCATGAGTGGCATAGTTTCCTTCATGCTCCTTCAACTTCCTTGATTCATAACATATAACAAACCCATTTTGACTGAGGACTCCACCAATTCCTTCCTTACATGCATCTATGCATACAATGAAGTATTCATTTGGGTCTGCAATCCTTCGTATTGGAGAACTTTTTAATAATTGTTTCAAGTGTTCAAAACTCTTTTCACATTCCAATTTCCATTGGAACCTCACACCCTTTCTTTGCAAGGAAGTGATTGGGTGTGCAATCTTTGAAAATCCTTGAATAAATCTTTTGTAGTAACCTACAAGGCCCATAAATGATCTGACCTTTGTCACATTATTTGGCGCTGAACACTCTCGAATGGATTCTACCTTCTCAGTATCCACTGCTATCCCATATTTGGAAATGATATGTCCCAAATAGTGAATTTGCTTCTGATAAAATGAGCACTTGCTCAATTTGGAATACAACTGATGCTCCCTTAATACTTGCAACACCATCCTCAAATTATGCTCATTCTCTTCTTCTGAATTGGAATATATAAGAATGTCATCCAAAAAGACAATGAAAAACTTGTCTAAGTATTCTCGAAAAACACCATTCATTAAGCACATGAAAACAACCGATGCATTTGACAACCCAAATGGCACCACTATGAACTCATAATGACCATACCTTGTTCTGAAGGTGGTCTTGTTGATATCTTCCTCCTTAATCCTTACCCGATGGTATCCTGACCTGAGATATATCTTTGAAAATATCTTTTCATACTTCAATTGATCAAAAAGATCATCAATCCTTGGAAGAGGATACTTGTTATTAACAGTCACTTTATTCAACTACCTAAAATCAATGCACAATCTTAATGTTCCATCCTTCTTCTTCATGAACAATACTGGGGCACCCCAAGGTGACACACTTGGGCTTATATACCCCTTCTTCAAAATCTCTTCAAGTTGCATTTGCAACTCCTTTAGCTCTGGTGTACTCATTCTGTAAGGAGTCTTTGACACTAGAGCTGCTCCAGGCATTAAATTTATAGAGAAATCAATGTCTCTCTTTGGGGGTAGTCCTGGTACCTCCTTGAACACATCATCAAACTCTTCTAGGACCACATGATCTTCCAAGTTTGGCACCTTATCTTTAGGTGTCTCTTCCATATGTGTTGAAAATATTTGACACCCTTTCCTGTAACATTTCTTCAGCTGCAATGCTGAAATCTCTCTGATGGTTACTACCCTGGGAATTCCCTGCACTCTCCTTAGGGTCCCTTCCTCATCCAAGCAAGTAAATGCCTTGTTATGAAAATCTAGGAGGGCATGATGTTGGTCCAACCAATCCATCCTAATTAGACAGTCATAGGAACCTAAAGGTAAGATGTTCAAATCTTCCTTGGTTTTCAGTCCATTCATGTCCATAAGACATGACTTAACCATCTCATTAACTTTTCTTTTGGCTCTTGTAGCCAGCTGAACCAACCAAGATTTTCCATGCTTTCTTCTTGGCAAATGAAAACTTTCCACCAGCTTAGGATCTATATAACTATGACTAGCTTCTTAATCAATTAAAATAGAAATGGTTTGGTTGTTGATCATAACTTCCACCTCAATCATATGTGACTAATATTCTGCTTGCTTTTTGTCCAGGGCTACATAGATCCTTGATACATTTCTTCCCATTTCCTCCACTTTTTTAGATTTTTGTAAATTCTGAACAGTTCTCCCTTTTTCACCTCTATGAGGACAATCTTTGTACATGTGATCTCCTTTACAAACCCAACATTGAATAGGTGGTTTTCTTGGCCTTTGATCCCTTGTTTCAATTGTTTTGGGCTCTCTAGGAGCTTGTTGTCCCTGTGGATTATTTTTGAAGAATGGTGGCTTAGTTCCCTTCTTCCACTGATCCATCTTGAATTTCTTTTTGTATTCCCAAGATTTTTGGAAAGTTGGCCTTGCTTTCTACTAATCATATAGGAATTTAGCTTGCCTTATGGTCTCTTCCAATGTCTTGGGATCATCATACTGTATTTTGTCACTGATGAATGATGTCAATCCACTCAAATAAATTTGAATCTTAACTATCTCATCCTTTGTGAAAGAGACACACTTCAGAAGTTCTAGAAACCTTCTTTAATATTCATCTATTGTCATACTCCCCATCTTGAGTTCGAAGAACTCTTTCATTTTCTTCTCATAGTATATTTTAGTCAAGTATTTATTCTCAAAATACATATTGAATTCCCTCCAAGTGACACTTTTCTCTTTAATGTGTTGCACCTGCATAAGCTAATCCCACCACATGGATGCCTTTCCCTTGAGTTGATAGATGGAAATTCTACCTTCTGCATGAGAAAATAATTATGCAATTGAAAATACTTTCTCATGCCTAGCAACCATGTTTCTGCATCTTCATCCTTTTTGGTGCTGACCATCAAATGTAGGAGGTTTGATTTTGTTCATTTCTCCTCGCAGTTCATCCACCCCAGACCTCTCATGATTTTTGATAGGGGATGGAATTGAGTTGTTGTGTGATATGTTATTGGAATTCCTTGGGGAGTGGTGGTGATGCCTACTAGCACTTCTTTCTTTTCTTTTCTCATCACGAGACGTGTGATTTCCATATTTGCTTGAGCCACTCTCATTATCCAATTGATTTTCTCTTTTGTTCAAGATCTCCAATAACTTCCTATTGAAGTCATCCTGTAGATCCTTGGATTTCATAAGCCTTTCATTATCATATTTCTAGATTTTGACATCATTCTGAAAATTCTTAATGGTCTCTTCCATATTCATGTTTTCATCCCTTTCTTCTCCATGTCCATTGGAGTTTGTTCCTTCAATGCCCAAATGGACATCCATCCCTCTGATTTCATCTTTCTGGTTGTAAGTCCTTTGTGCCTCTTCCATTCCTATGGACTCTCCACTAATATTGATCTGATCTAGTTTTTGTTAACTCTGCAAAATGTGCAACCAACAAAACTTTGTCAAGCTAACTATTTCAATAATTTCATGAAAAATATGAACCATTTTGGTTCAATAATATATCAGAATACTTTATTATGATTTCCTAAAAATTAGAATGCCATGATCATTTTTTTTGGTGGATATTTAGATTCCATTTCTCAATACCTTTCCAACGCCTACTCACATTCTCAATTCTGAGTCTAGAGAAGAAAGTTATGGATATTTGAAATTTTCCCTTTAATTTTTCTGCTCATTTTTCAACTTGGAGCAACTCTACGCTGTAATTATGAATTTTTGCACCTACTCGATTGTAATTTTCGTATGATCTCAATTAGGTTTCTTCATAAACATATTATGGACATTCTGTCCAAGTTTCACCTCATTGTGGGTTCTGGGCTACTAGTTATAACCTATTGAAGTTCTAGGCCCATTTATGTTTTTGGTCTGGAATGCTACAAGCACCTTATTTTCCATATCAAACACCTTTAACATGCCTAGAAATTTAATTCAGATCTAGGACTATCTTCTATGGTTCAATAGCTTTCCATTGATTGATCATTTGCCTCAATCCGATTCTGAAGAAGAAAATTATGGCCCTTTGAAGTTAGTTGGGTCATAAACTTTACCCTCCACTGTTTGTGATGTAAATTTCTCAAAAAGAGATCTGTTTGACGAACAGTTTACACCATTAGAAAGATCTATCTGAGATATTTTATTTGAGATGTAGAGACATAGTTTAACTTCAGTACACCTTTGTCTCATGGTTTTTGAGTTGTTAAAAATGCTCTTAAGGCCCTCAAAAACACGTTGCACAAAGATGGCGTTCAAATGATATAAAACATCATAGAAAATCGTTGATTTTCTGCTATTGTTTGCCCTCCAAATGACTTTGTGCACACAAATTTAAACCTGTAGACCCATATTTACAATGCGTAGCAACAACACAAGGTAAATCATGCTTCACACACCTTAAACATTGTGTATCACTTCTCCATCGCCCCACTAACTTGCACACACTAGTTTTATGTCGTGCACCAATATCCACCACACACAGTTTTTTGTATTGTGCATTGATATTCCATGTGCATTTCACTCAACATGCTACACCATGCCATATTTTAGTATGTCTCCACTACACACCAAAACTCTGCGCACAACATTAAAAAAATTGTCGTGCGGCAACATATACCCACATTGTGCACGTAGCTACCAAACTCCACTACATTGTGCCAATACTTCACACCCCACGTGCACCATTAATAGGTGTGTGCACACTGCGCAATGCTAAATTTATTGCATGGTCTAGTACACCAACATTTTTTTGCGTGGCGTCGAAATTTAGCGTGCACACCCGCACACTAACATTTTTCTACGCGGCACCGAAATTTAGTGCGCACACCTGCACACTAACATTTTTTAGAGCATTGTCAAATTATACCTATCACAATATTTTCACTGTGCATCATGCATTTTTAGTGTGCCCACCTGTGCACATCCTTTTTAATGCGAATCAAATCCTCATGAATTCTGCTGCAGCAATTGGGGCTTTTTCCTAGCTTTTCCCCAATTTACCATAGACATTTGGCAACCACGAAATTCATTCAATTTCACCCCGATAACACCAATTCAACCTCTGTAATAAAAAATTGTAGTGGGTTGACATTTATGGAACAAATTCACCCAAATCAATTCATGAATTGGGAATTTTAATTACAAAATTCGCTCCATCTATCATGGGTTCACTGTGACTTCAAATTTGACCAATTCTGGGTCCGAATTTGCTAGAACAGATATTAAATCAGGAATATCTCATCACTTGGCCGAATTTCTCTATTTTCTAATGAATTTAACAATAGAAATTGGGTGTTTCCCCAATTATACGTCGTTGCTTCCAAATATTATCATGGATTCTCTACAAACTAAAATATGGCCCGTTCAAATAAATCTTCTGTGAAATTTCGTGTCAACTCAACTTGTTCGGCCCATCCAGGCTCAGTGTTGAAAACTGAAGCTCTGATACCAATTTGTAACGTCCCCGTCCATCCATGTCGGGCCATGCTATGCCAGAAATTTCTCTTGTTCTCTTTGCGGAACATAATGTAACACACCCAACAACCAACTAAGCTATGCCACATAAAATTTTCCAACAACATGCAATTAAAAGATATGCACACAGAACACTTAGATAAGATTTACATATAAAACGTAAACAGACAAATAAATTTCATAAATGCATGGATTCACACTGAAATAACAGTAACATAGACATGCAACATAGACAGGAAATACACATAAACATACAAATAGTTATAATCACGCATAGGATAAACCCATAAAATTAAACACGTAAATAACAATGCAACATGTAAATTTATCACACAATTGACACTTATCTTTGTGAGAATATCACCAACTGCGTGCATACCTTCCACGAACCTCCCAGCCTTAAACCACATTGTTCATCACTCTCAATAGTGATTCACCCTTGAGATGGGACTAAACTCCACTCGGGTAAAGGGATTCCTAACCAGGCTAAAGGCTCATGGAAAATGAGAAAGACATTGTCACAGGTGCTCAATATACTAATAGCCTATATTCCCTCATTCCCCACATGCCTGTCCTACCCAGGAAGTGTGCCCCTTCTCTTATCAACAGTCCTTCGACTGCCCCACTTCCTTTCCGAGATTTAGCAACAGGCCAGATAGGAAGTCTCAGATCACTGTAACTATAGTTCATCACCTTCAGGAAATCAACCCCCATCAATTCTCTCACCCAAATAATTTCTCATAGGCCTGACAACCCACTTCTTCATTCCAGCTCCCAAGCTAACCAGACACACCAACACAAATGGATATGGATACAGGTTCAGGTACAGTCATGAAGATTCAATGGATAGCTCAATTGGTGTGAATACTCATGGTTGATTGACTGCTTGGTTGAATCATAGAAGGAATGATGGAAAAGATGATAGGAATGAACTAATTCCCAACAATATGTATGCATGTCCCCAACTTGACACTTGTTATGTTGGGATCTAGTTTGGCCCACTTGTCCCAACTTTAGAACTTAGGATAAAATAATTATCCATACTTTATATGTAAGAAATATTAATATAATATTCGTTTTTGGCTTAAGCTCCCTAGCTCAGCCCCTTTCCTTAACTTAGCCCCTCCATTTCCCTAACCAGTGGATTTTATTCCCCCATATCTTTTATCGTGGTCGTTCTACGCACAACAATGTATTTATATTAATTATGAGACATGTACAAAAATAGGCGCACTGGCCTTTAACATCTACTCTCTCCATCCTAATCAAAACATAAGCATCGTAGCTTATAATAACTAGCTCACTAGCCTATAAAACATAGCATATACACAAAGTCTCATTGGCCTCACAATTGCGTGCACTCAAGTTGTTGTGTGCATTATCCAGGAATGTGCACACTTCCTCCTTCTACTGTGCAGTACATGCGTGCATTATACCATGAAATGTGCATATAAAATGATGTCATACAACTCACCAACTTAAGTACATTTTCATTTACATTTACAATTGGGTTCGACCTTAGGGATATTATAGTTTTGAAGTGGAAACCGTAGCACACCTGGAGGTTATAGTGGTAGCAGTCGGAATCAACCCCATGTCATGCGAGTACGAGCCCAGACCAGTTGTCAATTCCGCGAGACAAAAAACAAAATATCATGAAAAAGGAAACCTTGGAAATGGTAGGATCCACAACCCTTAGACCAACCCCCATAGTCCTTGAATTGGTTGATTTTCCACCATTAAACTAGAATGGATCTTGGAGGATGTTGTGATCTAAGTGAACTCTTGGAAATATTCATTAGACTTCCTAGTCTTGCAGAAAAATATTTCCTTGAAGGCCACCCTTTGATTTTGAGGCAACCATGGTTAGCCACGGCCGACGCTTATATAGGATGTAGAACAAGGAATATGAAAATTTCCCATGGGGATTCTACAAAAAAAATGGTCCTTTACCCACTACCAAAGCCTAGAATGGCATGCAAAAATACTTTGTGGGATGATTTTGAGCTCGAAGATGAAAATGTATAGCCTATATTAACAATTTAAAAATCCTTCTCTTTTAAAACTAAAACAAAGGATGATGTTATCAGCACCTTTATCAGTAATCCCTCCTTTGTTCCCCAGTCTATGTATCAACTAATAAAAAATGGAGTAAATAATGATGACCTTGATATTTCTGAACCAAATCTAGAAGAAGAATAAGGAGGTATACCAACAATATTAATTCATGATAGCACCCTATTTGAAATCGAGCCAAAGAAAACACTAAACATTAATCCAAATCTGACCCCTACACAGATTGACAAGATATTAAAAGTCCTAAAAGAAGGAAAAGAATCTTTCGCATGTGACTAAAAGGATATGAAGGGTGTACACCATAACATTTGTACCCATCATATTTATATTAAAAAATAATTCATCCCCACCTGAAAACCTCAAAGGAGGATGAACCTCACCCCGAGGGACATTGTTAAACATGAACTCCATAAATTGTTGGATGTTACTTTTATTTATATGATATCTAATAGTGAATGGGTTTCATCTCTCATTATTATCCAAAATAAAAATGGAAAATGGAGGATTTGTGTGGACCATCGAGAATTAAATAAATCTACGCAAAAACACCATTTCCCCTTACCATTTATCGACAAAGTCCTAGACACTCTATCAGGAAAGAAGTATTTTTCTTTCCTTGTTGTCTTTAGTGGATATAATCAAATTCAAATTTCTCTCTAAGACCTGGATAAGATGACTTTCACTTGCCCCTAGGGAAAATTTGCATACCGTCTCCTTCCTTCTGGACTTTTTAATGCACCTACTACTTTCTAGTGGACGGTATTTGGCATTTTTTTGATCTAGTTAATGATAGTGTTGAAATATATATGGATTATTTTACAACATATGGAATTGAATTTGAAGAGGCACTATCTAATCTAGAAACGACACTCCAACTATGTAAGAGGATTAACCTCTCTCTAAGTATATAAAAGTGCCACATGATGATTACAGAAGGAGTTTTCTTGGGACATTTTCTCTCTACTGTTGGGATTCAGGCCGATCTAGTAAAACTTCAGGTAATCTTGAGTATGCCACCCCCAAAAACATAGAAATAGGTACGTATATTCTTAGGGACAACTAGATATTATCATCATTTCATTGAAAATTATTCTAAAATCATATCCCCTTTGTTTTCATTGCGTATGAAGGATAGATAATTCTCGTGGACCAATAGTTGTCAATTTGATTTTGAAAAATTAAAAACACTGGTGTCTATGCTCCTGTCTTACATGGACCAGATTGGCCACTTCCCATTCACATCTCCTCGGATGCTTCTAACACTATTTTTGGAGTCGTAATAGGACAAGAGGAGGACAAGAAGCCTTATTCCATCTATTACTCCAGCAAAAACGTAGCACCAACATAACTGAATTACATGGTAACTGAAAAAGAGTTCCTTGTTGTTGTGCTTGAAATTAATAAATTCCAACACTACATAACTGGATATCTCGTCTTGATACTCATAGATCACTTGGATATCATACATTTAGCTAATAAACCCATTACAAGGGAATGAGTTATCAAATGGTTATAATTAATGTAATAATTTAACATTACCATTATTGATAAACCTAGGAAAGAAAACGTGGTCCCAGATTTGTTATCTAGACTTATTGAAAATACTAACAAATCTCCTCTAGAAAAAAAAAATCGGATGAACATTTGTTCGTAGTGTCATCCCATAAACCATGGTATGTAGACATTGCTAATTACCTTGTTTCAAGCAAGTTGTCACACCACATATCCCCAAGGGAAAGATGAAAGATCATCCAATAATGTACCAGATTTTTGTGGATAGATGGATACCTCTTTTACATAAGAATAGATCAAATAATTCGAATATGTGTAAGAGACAACAAGATTTAGTACATTATCAAGGTCTTCCATGATGGCCCTTATGGAGGGCAGTTTGCAGACAAAAGAACCAACCATAAATCACTGTGCATAGTTTATTATTGTGCCAGGAGCTTGTTGATGTACTGGTATGTATGCAGGTCCATTAATAAAATATAATTACCGCCAGTGCAGACCGACCACGATGAATGAGTGATGGGGGACTGAGCGTCCACAGAGTAGGTAAGGAACTAGGGGCTGGAAGGTGGGAAGGGGGCTGAGTGATGAGCCTAGGGGCTAAGCCTAGGGGGCTTAGGCCTGGAATAATATTTTAAGATTATTTCCTAAATATCCATATGCACAGTATTTTATCCTAAGTCCTCTTGGAAGGACCCGTGATTCCCAAGTGGTGGAAGGAAGGCGTACGGATGGAACACATGCAGTTCCCAGGGTGACAAGTGTCAACCCTGGTGCATGAAAATATAAGCCTAAATTTGAGCAGTGGGTGGAAATATTTCCACTCCATTCAGGACTGAACCTCGGCGTGGCTTTGGTATGCATTTTATAGAATACCTTGGTTTCATGTATCGGCCCCGAAAAGCTTTGTGTCACGGGAAAGCTAGTATACCTGTCTGAGGCTGTGAGTCACGTATTCTATTCCGGAAATCCGGTAGCATTTCCTGAACAAGAATTCCCTGTGTTGAGCTAGAGTGGAAGAATCCCTGGTTGTTGGAGGAAAACTGAGCTAGCCTGTGCATGAGCTACTCCCTGAAATCATCATTGAAGTTATCTACATGGCCAGTTGAATGAACCGTTTTTGAGAAGCAATTGTCTGTGATTTCCATGGATTGTTGTGACCAAGCAGTACTGGACTATGTGAGGCCTGTTGGTCTGTGAGCAACTCCTCCAGGTGAGAAAGTGCACAGAGGAATGAGAGGACTCTTGGAATGAACCACTCATGCACATAGAGCAGAGAGAATTCCGATGCAGTGTTCTTGTATCAACCCAGGCAGGGAGACTAGCGGTAGAAGGACTATCTAGATGTGGAGAAAATTCCGCTCTCTGGGGTGGAGCAGGGCATGTGGGGAGACTAGAAGTGCGTGGTGATGGCGTGGAGATCTGGGAGAGCCTTCTTCCTCAGATATTAATGTGCTATCTTCCCACGTAACCTCGGCTAACCTAAATTCCTTGCCTTCAGGGTGGAGCTCGGTCTGACTCGGGATGACCCATGTTAATTTGATAGACGGTGTGGTCTAAGGCTAGGAGGAGTGTGGAAAATACACTTGGTTGGTGAATTCTCTGAGTTGTTCAAAAGATAAATTACAGATATGTTATTTCCCATTTGGCATGAGCGTGTTCGTGTATCATGTTTTATTTTGTCATGAAATGGTAGTTACTATTAAATTCTATGGAATGTTTATTATACTTGATGGCCGGATATGTCACAATCTGTAATTTAAATGTGTTTAATTATGTTAAATGCATTAGTTTTATAATTCCATGTAATGAATGTTAAACCGAGAGGTTTGGGTGAACATGGGTAGTGAAAGGGTACACTACAAATTGGTATGAGAGCTAAGTTTTAGACATTGAGCCTAGATGGGCAGAGTTCAGGTGAGTGCGATGGACCAAGGGTGAGGATAAATTGTGTTTGGAGGACAATTTGGGACCCTAGTTTACTCAGAAGCTGATCAGGAGACACTTTCGACGAGTTTTATTAAGCTTTCGGGAAGGTGTAGCGATCTTATGAAACATGGCGGTATGAGGTCTATGACCATAGGAAAGTCTACACCAATGGTGTTAAGTGCCCGTTCGGATACACATTAGGAGGAAGGCAAACCCTTATAGCAGTCAGATGGAGAAAGCCACATTGCACAAGGTTCATGAATCTTTGGGAATTCTGACCACAGGAAGTTTAAACTTCCGGAGAGGATCGCGGAGTGCATTAAGATCCTACAATGGGATTAACTTAAATCTAGCCGTCAGATTTCGAAGTTCTGTAGTTTAAGTCCTCATGGGTGAAGGAGAAGTCACCGGTCGGGATGTCAGAGTCATCGGTTGTTTTATCAGGAGAATCGATACCTTGTGATTCTCGAAAACCCAAGGAAGGATCATAACATAGGATCTCCAAGGGAGAACCGTGTCGAATCTGAAGATTGAGGTGGAGAATGAGTTCTCGAGCAATAGAAATATCGTCTACGAAATCTTTGATCCCGTGATTTCGCGTGACAAATCTGGTGTTCATGATTAGAGGTACATATCGAGAGATCTGCCATCGAGATCTGAGCAAAGTATTTCAGCCGTTTTGAGTTCATCGTCGGGGACCGGTGACAAATGATTCGCCACTGAAACTCCAAGCCGAAACCGATGGCGGTTGAGATGCGGTCCGCGGAGTAGAACATGGACCTTACGTAATTGCGAAGGGTTAAAGAAAAAGGTGCATAGTTATATCGGGAATCGGGATATGGAGATCACAGGCGGTTTAGTGCCCAGGAAAATGCTTGTCGCGATTTCCGATAAAACCCTAGATGCGTGGGGCCACCGCAAATCGTCAAGACGGTGGTAGATTTTGAAGTAACCGAGGGCAAAAGGACTATTGACAAGTCCTTGGCCTGGGACCATCGAGATCGAGTGAGCATGAGCATTGATATTCGAAGCTAGAAACTAAGCTATGCCTATAAAATTTTCCAACAACATGCAATTAAAAGATATGCACACAGAACACTTAGATAAGATTTACACAGCGATAAGCAGACAAATAAATTTCGCCAAATGCATGGATTCACGAAATAGCGGTAACATGGGCATGCAACATCGACTGAGGAAATACGCATAAACATACAAATGGTTATAATCCCGCGCCAGGATAAACCCCATAAAAATAAGCACGTAATTAATAATGCAACATGAAATTTATCACACAATTGATACTTATCTTTGTGAGAATATCACCAGCTGCGTGCAAACCTCCCATGAACCACTTCTGCCAAGTAGGCACTAACATACAAATAGTTATAATCACGCATAGGATAAACCCATAAAATTAAACACGTAAATAACAATGCAACATGTAAATTTATCACACAATTGACACTTATCTTTGTGAGAATATCACCAACTGCGTGCATACCTTCCACGAACCCTTCTATAAGTAGGCACTTGACTTCGAGGTCCCAATCAACCCCTCATCACATAAGAAATATTTTATCCTAGTATTCAAAGACTACGTAACAAAGTGGGTAGAAGCAACGGATCTCTCAAGAGCTACAAGCAAAGTTGTTATGGACTTCTTGTTTGAAGAAATATTTGTCTGGCATGGGGTGCCAAGGGATATATTTACTAACATAGGAGCATAGTTCACAGGAAACAAGATTGAATCACTTCTTAAGAAATATGGGATTTTGCATCGAGACACTTCTCCTACCTGCAAGCAAATGGGAAGGTCGAGAGCACCAATAAAGTATTGGAAAATATTCTTACAAGTACAGTGGCAAGTCATTTCAAAGATTGGGTTGATTGATTTTCGGAATCTCTATGGGATTAAGGAAAAATTTGTGAAACACAATGGGACTCTCTCCATTTGAGTTTGTGTATGGTAAGTGTTCAATATTTCCAATTGAATTTGAAGTCAATACATTCAGAACTATTGTATAGGTTGGTCTGGATTTGACAGCAGCACAAAAAGCATCAATTAGAACAACTCAATGATCTTGATGAAATTCGTTTGGCTTCATTGCAACATACTGATATTGTGTAGCAACAAAATGCAAAGTGGAACGACAAGATCATAAAAAATAATTTGTTTCAACCTGGAGATTGGGCACTTCTATATGACTCCAGGTTTAAATATTTTAAAGGAAAAATTTGCACTAGATGTTTGAGCCCTTATGTGGTAGATACAGTTTTTGACAACAAAACTATTAAATTGATAACCATAGACGGAGAACACACCCCTATGCTTTCCAATGGACATTGTTTGTGGTTATATCATCATCTGACCTAGAGAGACTCTTTCATCAAGAAGTTTTCTTACAACCTATGCATAGAAACGCTACACGAGGAAGGACAGTCCTCCACACCTTCAACTCCTTAAAAATAAATAAATAAATTTATAATTGTGAAACCCTCACAAGGGCATAGTTGGACAGATGTTAGCTGAAAACCATGTTCTGCTTAAAATACACACACACACACACACACATGTGTATATGTGTGTGTGTGTGTGTGTGTGTGTGTGTGTGAAGTAGATGTTAGCCGCTAGAAAGATGGTTTCACACACACACACACACACACACATATATACATATAATAATAATAATAATAATAATAATAATAATTCCTATATATAGTTCTTTTTTCAGTTAGTTTATGTTCCAAATAAAATATTCATGTTAAATCTTCAATTCTAGGACATTATATCTTTTTTTTATTCTACGAGAATGATGATGTGACTTCTGAAAAAATTTGTTACTTGTCAAGTAACAACACGATCAATTGTTGAAACTTTTCAAGTAACAACATGACTAGTTTCTTAAATTTGTCTAAAATAATAGCACAAGGCACCAAGTAAACAACATAATCAACTGTTGAAACTTGTATAAATTTCATCACGGACAATGATGGAACTTGTCCAAATAACAACAAAAATGTATTATCATTATCATAAACATCGCCATTCAACGTGTGCCTTCTTTTTCTAATTTTTCAGTTCTATCGTGACTAGAGGTCCGTCATGTCCAAACCAGAAGCATGATTCCAACATAATCTACACTTTTGCATCTTGTCATTTTCCATTACATATCACTCGTTCGCCAAAATTTCTTCCAACTCCACCGCCAATTTGAGAGTTGTCCCGACTACTTTTCATCGATACGAAGTCATCACAAGTTATCACCGCGGGATCTTCGACATCATTGCACCACCAAAAATCAATTCAATTCCATCACTACCACATGTACCACAATTTATGACCACTTATGGTAAGCCTTGACAGGTATGATTTGACTTAACACATCATTATTACTTAGAATAATTGTAATTTATGGATTGACTATCATTATTCCCTGTGAATGGACACAGATGCCTAATTCGTCAGATGGGGGAAGGTGCCCACACTGGGACCTATACTTTTTTTCCACTTGTGTAAACCCATATTTCCCGATTGGGACATGGACAGAATCACATGCACGTATTATACTCAAAACAAAACTTTCCAAATTTGAACAAACATCCTATGCCACCCCTCATATTTCCTTTCATGCATAGACTGAATCTGGTTGCAGCTACAAAATTGTAGTAAGACCACTTGAAGCTACCAATTGGACCAAATATAACCCATAAAAATGGGAGGATTAGCGGTACGCCATGAACCAGAGAACGTGGAGAAATTACAACAAAATAGAGCAGTTTATCAATTGTTTCAGGATGCAGGGTGGATAGTATATTTCAAAAGATTATAGGGATTTGATATGGAAATGACACTCGAGTTCTCCCAGAACCTGATTGTTGAAACATCCATGGTGAGAGGCATGGAGGTTGTTGTAACAGAATATATCATAGCAAGGGTGAGAAGGCTCCCACAAGAAGGTGAGAAGTGGTTTTGCAAGAGGTCATCCTCGACACATGTAGCAAAATAATTTATCAAATAAAGAGAACTCTTGCAACATCAAGGGAAAGGATATGCACATGAGTCCTTACCTACTATATGGAAGGACATGGCTCTATTTATCCAAAAGTATCTAACATGTGAGGGTCACTACCAGATAATAATTTCCTATCATCTCAAGTTGTTATCGCATGTAAGTCATAATGTTTGATTGAACATCCCATATTTCCTACTAAGATCCTTACAACTTATGGCATGCTCTATTAGAAGTGTGAAGCATCCCATAGTACCAATTACAAACCACGGTTTGGTTAAACTCTTAATTTTTTATGCCTTGGGAAGAACTCAAATGACATGGAGGCAATTCCTGGGACTGTCAAAAGAGTCTATGGAGGAGCAACAGGAAGAGGCAGAGCAGGGTGAACAACAAGGTGATATGGAAACACGGGATGCATGTAAAGAAGTAGAAACCACAGGGGAAATTGACCAGGATGATGACCCTAAGGAAGTTGAAGAACTGGGATTTGACCATCCCATGAAGCCATCTACATATAGTGATGTAGAAATCATTGAGAAGAGTCCTCCAAAGGAGAATTTGTAGCCATGTGTAATTGAGGAAGAACAACCTACAACATCGACTATGCCAAAAAGTAGAAAATGATCGGGTACGAAGTTTGTGTTATTATTGCCTAGGAGGAGAAAAAGATCAACAGGTCCTGAACCAGTGAGAGTGGAACCACATATCATCAAACCCTTATATGTTACACAAGAAACATCTTTGGGGGAAATTGGTGATACAAAATCCATCGCAAATTAGACTGAGGAAGGGAACCCTCTTGCAGCCACTTCTAAACCAGATGCAGCTAGTCATATGATTGTCACACAAGAACCAGTCGTCGAAGTTATTTTATTTTCACACAAGAACCATTCGTCGAATGAGATCACACAATAATCTTTGTGTGAATTTTATTTTCATGATTTTATCCTATCCTATGAAAGAGGGTTTAATCCTACACCTTATATAGGATACCTCCATTTGTGAGCCTTTGTGTCTTACCTATTGCATCAAGTTAAGTGGAAATTGGCCCAAGAAAATATAGAAAAGAGCCAGGCCACATGTGAGCTAAGAGTTAGAGAAGAACATTCTCATGAAGATGATGCCATCAAGGATCAAAACCCAATTTCCAGGTCTCATGACCTTTCAAGGATGCTTGTAAACCCTCAGGCACATGTAATTAACTAATGTATCATTTGTATAAATGATGCATCATCTAATGCCTTGGAGGGATGAAAACGAAGATGGGAGTCATCTATAGTGGCAATCAAAACTAGGGAAACCTTTGTTTTTCCAAACTTCAAAATATCCATGGGATGATTGAATAGGTACATTCAGTGTATTGAACAAACATGCCCTTGGTAGATTGGCCTGAAGTTTTATTTCCATTTAATATGGTAGTGGTTACCTATAGATAAGTATCATCCCATGTATGAATTCACAATGATAGAGAAAAAATGGGGTATAGAAGATATGGTGTCAGCAAGTTTCAGGGTTGTTGGGGAAGAAATGCATGAGACCTACCAACTTAGCACACTACCTGAGACCTACTCTTGGGTTGATAATGATCTCAGATAGCAATTGGTTACATGAGGACATGCAACAGGGCTTGTAATACCCCTAGGCTAAACCCAATTGTAAATGTAAATGCAAATTTACCTAAGATGGTGAGTTGTTTGATATCATTTTTGTATGCACCTTCAATGGCATAGTGCGCACATGTACTACACACTAAAATGATGAAGTGTGCACATTCCAGGATACCACGCACAACAAACTTACGTGTGCAGGATTTTGAGTCCATGGAGCCTTTGTGTATATGTTGTGTTTTATAGGTTGGTGAGCCAGTTATTATAATCTAAGAGACTTATGTTGTGAATTAGGCCAAAAAGAATATATGCTAAAGTTCAGTGATCCTATTTGTGTATATGTATTATCATTAATATAAAATACATTGTTGCATGTAGACTGACCATGATAAAAGAGTATGGGGGACTAAACTCCACTAGTTAGGGAAAGGAGGGGCTAAATGTTAAGGAAAAGGGCTAAGCTAGGGAGCTTAATCCAAAAATGAATATTATATGAATATTACTTAAGGTTTAAAGTATGGATAATTATTTTATCCTAAGTTCTAAGGATGGGGACAAGTGGGCCAAAGTAGCTCCCAACATGACAAGTGTCAAGTTGGGATATGGACTGAAGAAGCAGGTTGTCATGCACATGGGAGAATGAAGAAGTGGGTTGTCAGGCCCATGAGCAATTTCTCTCTAGGTGAGAGAATTGTTGGGAATTTATTCCCGAAGGTGCTAAAATGTAGCTACATTTCTCTGAGACTTCCTATCTGACCTATTGTTGAAGCCCTGGAAGGGAAGTGGGGCAACTGAGGGACTGTTGATCATAGAAGGGGCACACTTCCTGGGCTGGGACATTGTTGGTGTCCAAGTATGAACGATTTATTCACCCTTTTCCTACACAAATTTATCAATCCAGGTGCGCATTCTTTCAAGGCAACGTGCAAGGTATATGCAGGGGCAAGAGCATAATCTGATCTTGCCAAGGGTTCACGATTAAGACTCAAAACATTGTTGTAAAACTAGATTAATTACAACTTCCAAAAAGCAATTATAAGAATTAAAAGACTGTAATAGAAAGCATAAATTGATAAATAATACACACAAAAAGATGCAACACCTGATCAGAAGAGCGGGCCCAGCTCTCTGATCAGGGTTGTGTTAGTTACAACGAAGATTAAGACAACAAAATAGATAATGATCTATAAATTTGAAAAGGGTTATTACAATATCAATGGAGGCATTCCCAGTTATAGGAATAAACTGTCTTTTATACATGGAGAGGGAGAACAACCTCTTTCCCCAAAACATGATAACCATATCCCCAAAAATATACATTAGTTGGAATGGCACCAGTACCAGATAGACAAGATCAGCGAGATGCCCAAGATGGTTCAGGGATCTGCGACTCCAGCTGCACGGCCTCCTTATGGCTTGGTTGTTGTTCTGAATAGCGGAGCTACTGCGGGATGAAGCCTTGGTCTTGTTCTCCAGAAGATGTGGTCAAACATTTGTTTTAGTGCTGTGAATAGGCAAAACTCCGTGACTTTATTTCATTAATAAAATATTCCAATAGGCAAGGCATGGGTATTTACCTTACAGGTTTAGCATAGTAAACATAGGTGTTAGAGTCAGAAGTCACCCCTGGATTGCAGCAGGATCAGAGCCCGACGCCCATCAGTTTATGTCACAATTTGTTTAATGGGGTGATCAAATGGAGGTTAATTCAAACGATGTGGTTCTAACTCTGAAACTAGGCCAAACATGCATGGACAAGTGAGGTCTTAAGAAACTTCAGACAATGAGTTGTAGTAAGGGTGAGTAGGGGGGAGACTTGTATAAGAGAACTGCAAAGGTCTACCATAAACATCAGGTTCCTAGCAGACTGTAGAAGAAAACATTTAAATGTAAGATCTTCTTACATTCAAACGCAGAAAACCAGAGAAAACAATAACGCCACAATAAATCCTTTATCATAACATAATTTCCATAATTCGTGCGAATCATTCGACCGCGAACTCTCTTAGCATGAGATGAAAACCAGATGGAATGAGAAGACTGTCTGTCATCAAACAAGAAATATTACATAAAGATGCATAACTAGAGGACTAGAGTGCGTTAAAACTTTACAATCGGGAGCTATGCTCTACCATGGATGCCCTACCAAAATACAAAGACTGAGTCTATATACTCAGGAAACTTCACCTCATAGAGGCGTGTCCAGTTACCCAAAGCTTGGTGTCCCTTCAGTCAAACTCGTACTGATATATTTCTCTAAGCGCCACCTTAACTACGCATGGCTCCTGTAAGGAAGGTAGCTGGGCCATTAAGTGTTGGGCTGGCATGTGTAGACTCCTCTATCGAGTCGAGGACTTCAGCATGGTTTCTTTGAGAAGATCGATACATAGGACCTCTTTGAGCAGACGGCTTACCAGACCCTCCATTCCCCTTACTTAATGAATGAAAGGAGGTTTCAACCACCCACTCTCTCCTTCATTTACTTCAATGCTAGAAACAGTATTGAGATCGGGTCCGATGGTTCCCTGAGATCACAGTGATCCCCTCTGTAACTGAACTCGACACCTTTGGCCTTCTTTACGTAGCTCCTATTTGTCTCCAGGTGACCACGAAATGTGACCATGTGCTTATTCCCAAGGAGCTTTCGACGTTCACGAATATGAAGGGGCTGATCTTTGTTGATTGAAGTCATGATGAGCGATTCACCGAGACGGCTTAATATGGCACCACGCATCCCTCTAGATCTGATGGCTCTTAACTCTCCCAATGATAATGTGGGCCCAGGTCCGAGACTCTCTTAGCACCTCGTGCATCGGAATATAATGGAGTTGTTCTTTGCGCCTTGGAGTCGCGATAGGTGAAACGCCGAGATGGCTCAGTCTGCCGCCAGGTGTCCCCTTTGGATGGATGACTGAAAGTGTTTCGTGATGTTGCGGGCCCCAGTTTCGATGCTTTCAGCGCTGTCAGGGTTCGGGGTTTTGCGATGTTTAAAGACGTAAAACTTTCACCCCACGAACTCACGAATGCCGAAATGCCGACGTGACCAAATCTCATGCCACGTGCCCTTTGGGATGAACGACTGTCATCCATTTCTGAACATGCCAAGGGCGCTATCCATTGCGCTAACCTTGGCGCATCTTTTCTAATCACGATTTCCCACCCACCGCTAATCTGATCCTTTTGATACATCCTAGACGTTGAAATTGGAGCGCCCACTCGCTTGATTTGGGCCTAGAATGGATTTCTTCTGCGTGCTACTCTTGGGCACTCATCGTGCCCCTTGCAGGCCTGATCGCTTTTGTTCTTCAGACAAAAAATGTTACTAACATTAGGCTCCATGGGGGATAGAGTCATCCCTGTGATGCTCTAAGGACTCATTTTGCAGTTCCAGTGCCTTGCTGTTGGGCTATGGAGTCATTATTAAGCCGAAAAATAAAAATGAAAATGAACAAAGAAATAGGACAATATTTACAAACGAAAGAGCCATTTATGGCTCAAACAAAACATTTCTTCAGAAAATTCCCATTTACTGGGCAATTGAAAGCTTCTTCACCCTCCAAATCCTGTAGCTGATTTGTGTTATTTGAGAAAACTTCAGAGATTTTGAAAGGCCCGATTCACAGGGCTTCAAATTTACCGTGTTTTCCCTTGTCTTGTTTAGGAGCATCCCACTTCATTACCAGGTCTCCTACCTGGAACTCCTCCTTCTTGGCTTTTTTATCAAAAGCCTGCTTGATCCTTTGTTGGTGGTCCTAAACTCTGATCATTGCCTATTCTCTGGCCTGCTGGACTTCTACCAGCTGATAGATTCTTCGGATCATATCATTGGGCTCTTCTTGATAATCCTGGAAGAACTTCGCTACGGGAATGACCAGCTGAGAAGGAAAGACAACTTTTGTTTCGTAAACTAACTGGAAAGGAGAGATGCCTATAGATCTCTTTGTAGTCACTCGATCGGCCCATAGAGCGAACTTCAGCTTCGAATTCCAGGCCCTTTTGTTATCCTCCAACAATCTTTTGATGATCCTTATTAGGCTTTTGTTGGAGGACTCTGCTAAACCATTACCATGTGGATAATATGGAGTGGAGTGAATCAGCTTGATTCCAAATTTCTCACATAATTTGACCAATGGTTCGGCTTTGAATGAGGTTGCATTATATGTAACGATCTTTCTCGGGCAACCGAATCTTGTGATGAGGTCTTCCAAGAATCCAATAATTACTTTGTGGGAAGCATTCCTGGTGGGGATGGCCTCAATCCATTTGGTAAAGAAGTTTGTGGAAATCAGGATCCACCTTTGTTGCCCACTGGAAGCAGGGTAAATTTCTCCAATGAAATCTAGGCCCCATTGCTGGAAAGGTCTTGAAACCACCACCAGCTTTAACGGCAGAGAATTGAGATGTTGCTTTCCTGCAATTTTTTTACATTTGATGCAGGCTCGGACCCTTCTGTAGACATCATTGAATACGGTGGGCCAGTAGTACCCGGCTCTGAGAATTTTTTGGGCCGTGGTCCTCTAGGAATGGTGCCCCCCACATAGGCCACTGTGAAATCCAACCATGATTTTGTCGGCCTCTTGTGGATCCATGCATTTTAAAAGTACACCCAGTGGGTATTTCCAGTATAAGATTTGATCAATAAGGAAATATCTGACCGCCTTGAGCTTCATAGCTCTCGCTTTGTTCCTTTGCAGGCTATCTGGGGGCCGCAACTCCTGCAAAAAATATATGACATCCTTATACCAAGGACATCGATCTAATGGGGGCTCCCTTTGAGGGTCTCTTTCAGACAACCTACCCTGTTGGATTCCCAATCATTCGTTGATGAAAATTATCCCCAAGGCTTGGCAATTGGCTTCAGCCAATAGCTTGGCTAAGCCCTGACCTTTGATCAATTTGGTAGGCCTTATTTCCAGGTCAAATTCTAGGATCTTGGATATCCATTTACTCCTCTTCCCATCAATGTTGGGATGTACAAGGATGTCCTTCATAGAGGCTTAAGGAACATATGCAATCACCTTTGAGTGCAGGACATAGACCCTGAAATATTTGAGGGCTTTTACTAAGGCATAGGCCTGCTTCTCCATGATTTCATATCTAACCTATGCATCTCTTAATGCCTTTATGAAGAAGGCAATGGGTTTCTCTCACCCTTCCTCATTTCTCTGCAGCAAGACTGATTCTACTACATCAAAAGAAGTGAAAGAGAAGATTAGGAAATCTTTCGAATAGTCAATACTGATCAGCACTGGTGCCTTAGTCAATGTTTTTTTTATTCGGACAAAAGATTCCCTGGATTCAGCGGTCCATTTCACTTCATTTCCCTTCTTGAGCATGGCTATGATGTGTTTCACCAGCTCAGCGAAATTCAAGATGAATCTCCTCAAAAAATTAATCTTCCCCAAAAAGGCCTGAACTTCCTTCTTCGACCTGGGAAGCGACAGGGTCTAAATTGCCTCCACTCTGCTAAGATCAATCCTCACTCCTTCTGCCGATACTATATGGCCTAATAGCCTCCCCTCCTCCATAGCAAACAAAGATTTCTCGGGGTTCAGGGAAAGGCTGAATCTTCGACATTTTGAGAAGACTTTCCTTAGATGATAGCAGTGCTCTTTGTCAGACCTCGAGAAGACTGTGATGTCATCCAGATAGATCACCATGAACCGATCTTTTTCTCCGATAAAGGCTATATCCATGGCTCGCTGAAATGTGGCTCTTGCATTCATTAACCCAAAAGGAATTTTGGTGTACATGAATGTGCCCCAAGGATTAGTAAAGGTCGTGTTTTCTCTGTCTTCAGGCATGACCGATATCTGATTATAGCCAGAAAAACCATCGATCATGGAAATCCTAGATGCACTGTTTACCTTCTGTAATATGTGCTCCATGTTGGACAGGGGATAATTGTTTTTCTTTAGCTCTTGTTCAGGTTCCTGAAGTTGACACAAAACCTGATTTCTCCACTTTCCTTCCTTACCAGAGCTAAATTGGCCACCCATTCATAATATCTCAGGGGGATGATGATCTGAGCCTCCAACAACTTCTTTACTTCTTTCTCCATGACAGGCAGCAACATGGGATTTATCTGTCTTAGCTTCTGCCTAAATGGCTTAGCCTCTTCCTTCAGTGGGATCTTGTGTTCAATGATAGACGTGTCATACGTCTTGAGGTCTTCGTAAGTCCATGCGAACACATCATCAAATTCTTTCAGCAACTCAGCATATTCGGCCCTCTGCTCTATGGTCAAACTACTTGACATCTTGACAAACTTAGGCTCCTCCGGTGTGCCAATGTTGCACTCAGTTGTGTCAGCCGATACACCTGAAACTCTACCCTTTACTGCCACATCATTCCCATCGAACAATCTTTCTAAAGGAATAAGTCCCCTCGGAATGTGATTGCTAGGTAGCTGAATAATCTGGTGGTTAGCAATTTTATTTAAAAACACCTTAGGGTGAGGGTTTTCTTCTATATCAGGATCCTGATCAATGTGCAACGTAGAAAATTCATCAACAGATTGGAGAAACTTCTCGATTTCCAGATCATCCTCGAATACCTTCCAATGCTTGACATTGTCCGGTACAGAGGGCCTATATTTTATCTCAACATCATATTTGGCCATAGGCGGCTTAGGGACCTTGAACTGGCTAGCTGAGACGACCAAAGAATCATCCACAACACTATCCTCCCATGGAATAAAAGTGATGTTGAAGGCTGAGAATAAATTGTCGATTAGGTCCCATGCTTCATTCCTGTAATTTCTGAGTCGAGGGTGCTTAGCCTGTTAAGCGTTTCTGGTATGTTGGACCACCAACTCTACATCTACAAACACTGCTATCTCGTGAATTCCCATTTCCCTTGCAGCTCTTAATCCCAGAACAAGGGCTTCATACTCTGCCACATTGTTGGTGGTTTCAAATTCTAATTTGTATGAAAGATATACAGTTTCTTGGGCAGGTGACACAAAAAACACCCCAGCACCAGCGCCTTCCCAGGAACAGGCTCCATAAAAAAACATTTTCCAAACAGGGGTGATGGAAGGATGTAGTTCATGAGGAGAGGTGGGCTGCTTTCTTATTTCAAAAGGAGGCTCAAGAGCATGGATGAGTTGTAGTAAACTAGAACCTAAATCAGTGTCCAAGGCGAAGATGGGATGGTTGGTAGGATTGGCTTCATCACTGATTATATAGGCCAGTTGGGCTTCCCTATATAGCCTCCTATGTTCTCCTCTGAACACTGGGATAGTAGCATATGTGAGGTCCATCTGCAAGGTTCCCCCCAGTATTTTTAT
>SNQJ01S0048565.1:117749-135992 GCA_010110895.2 Picea sitchensis
GGACTGTGATTCAGGTGGAATCAGAAGGTGTCCTGCAGGTGCGTCTTGTGCGCATATTGGACAGGAAAAAAAAGCAGCTCCGGAATCGAGCTATAGGACTTGTAAAGGTCCAGTGGACCTGGTACGGTCCTGAGGACGCGACATGGGAGCATGAAGAAGTTATGCGGGCAGAGTACCCGCATATTTTTGAAAATTTTGAAGGACACGCAGAGGCAGTGTAAGTTGCACTGAGGACAGTGCAAAAATAAGGGGAGGGGGATTGTAGTGTCCCCAAGGCCGAGCCCCGTTACAGATCATGTTTTATGCAAAGAATTGTAAATGTGTTCTATAGGCTGGTGAGCCAAGTCTTGTATAATATGTAGGCTTATGTGTTTTGTTAGGCCAGGGAGCCTAAGTGTCGAAGTCCAAGAGCCTGTTGATGTACTGGTATGTATGCAGGTCCATTAATAAAATATAATTACCGCCAGTGCAGATCGACCACGATGAATGAGTGATGGGGGACTGAGCGTCCACAGAGTAGGAAAGGAACTAGGGGTTGGAAGGTGGGAAGGCGGCTGAGTGATGATCCTAGGGGCTAAGCCTAGGGGGCTTAGGCCTGGAATAATATTTTAATATTATTTCCTAAAAATCCATATGCACAGTATTTTATCCTAAGTCCTCTTGGAAGGACCTGTGATTCCCAACTGGTGGAAGGAAGGCGTATGGATGGAACACATGTGCATGAAAATATAAGCCTAAACTAAACCATGGGTGGGGAATCTTCCTCCATTCGGACCTGAACCTCTGAGCGTAGAACTAGTACGCCATCTTCCAGAATACCTTGGTTTATCTCTGAAAAGCGAAACATCCTGTGTTGTCCTGGGAAAACCGTGTATATCCTGTCCAGAGCTGTGAGTCTGTGTCTGTTCCAGGCAATCCTGAGAGCGCATTTCCTAAACCATAATTCCCTGTGTTGAACTCGAGTGGAAGAATCCCTGGTTGTTCAGGGAAAACTGAGCTAGCCTGTGCATGAAGCCTGCTCCGAAATCATCCTGTGAGATTATCCTGTGACAGCTGAACAGTTTTGAGAAGAAATTGTCTATGATTTTCGTGGATTGTTGTGACCACGCAGTGCTGGACTGCATGAGGCTTGTTGGCCTGTGAGCGACTCCTCCAGGTGAGAGCGTGCGCAGAGGGAGAAGAGAACTCCTGGAAGGAACCCTATAGCTTCCATAGAGCTCGGAGAATTCCGGTCCGGTCTGTTCTTGTAACCCAAGGTAAGGGAGACTAGCAGCCGAAGCACTATCTAGGTGACAGAGAAGGTGCACTCTCTTGGGGTGGAATAGGCATGTGGGGAATGAGGGTCTGTGGGAAGTGAGCGTGGGAGATTCCTGGGAGAGCTACTTCCTAGTGAATGTGTATGTGCTATCTTCCTTGTAACCTCAGCCTAGCCTAGGATTCCTTTCCTTGGGGTGGAGCTCGGTCCCAGCTCGGGAGTGACCCATTGTTGAGCTGATGAACAGTGTGGTCTAAGGCTGGGAGGTTCATGGAAGGCCTACACTTGGTTGGTGAATTCTACAGTTGTTCAAAGATAAGTACCCGAATTATGTTATTTTCCCATTTGGCATGACTGTGTTGTTCATGTATCATGTTTTCCACTGTGTAAATGAGTTACTGTTGAATTCTATGGAATGTTTAATTATAGCAGTAACCAGATATGTTTCACTCTGTAATTTAAATGTGTTTAATTATGTTAAATGCATGTGCTTATAAGGTTTGTACAAATTATGTAATCATTCATGTATAGAATGGTAACTGAGAGGTTTGGAAACCTCGATAGTGAAAGGGTACACTACATCGACCACCATAATATCCATGACCACACTTTTCATGGGTAACTGAAACAAGTTCATGACCAGGTCTTTGATAACCCCGAGACATTGAAATTTCCTGGAGTCAAAGGAATAGAGGTCATGATAGGCTCGGGTGACTTCTAGTCCTAGTTCTTCCATGACGGTTTTGGGCATGAGGTTGTGAGAATCCCCGGAATCCATTAAGCAATTGTGCAGTACCTTGTCATGTATGTTCAAGGAGGTGTAGAAGGGAGGGGATGAGTCATTCCTATCTTATACCATAGGACCTAGGATAACTGCAGGCTTTTCATCTTGTAGATTAATGGAGTCTGTGGGAAGGCATGAGGTATCAAACTGTAGAAGCTCAGAGAAGCGTCTCTTGAACCCTTCATGTTTAATCAACTCGATCAGAGGTACAGGAATTCTAATCTTTTGAATTTCATGCTCGAAATTAAAAGAAGATGTAATCTTTGGAATTTCTCTTATTTCGGGAACATGACTCTGGATTATGGGAGAGAGGGGTTGGGGCTTCTTACCTCTATGACTGTCTACTACTTCATTAGCAGGATTCTCTATTCTAGCAGGATGCTCATGGACATCAGGTGCTACTGTCTTCTTCTTGGAACGTAGATCATACCTGCCTGGGCTGCCACTAGTCTTGTCTCCTTTGCTCAGTTCATTTAGTTGACTGTCCATGAGAGACTCCTTGTATGCATATTGAGTGAGATGAGGAAAAGGAGGAGTGTCTCCGAAGCAATGGATTTTAGGATCAATTTCATCTGTTTCCCCTTCTTCCCCCTCGGCCACAAAATTGTTTTGGAAAGGGGCCTGAATTTTTTGGTCTTCTCTGTCTCTTCCCCTCTCCCTTTGTACGGCCAGGGAAGTGATATTGTTTGGCCTCTTGAAACCTCCTTTTTTTTCGGCATTCTGAGGGCCCTTGTATGCTTTCCTCCTCTCAAATTTCATTATCTCCATCTCTGCAGATAGAGACTTCACCATTTTGGTCAGTTCATCCACTTGAGGGTGGGGCACCGATGATCCAGAAGTTGAGGTTTCTGACCTTCCCTTTCTTCTGTCTGCGTCGACCTTGTTCCTTACTCTGTCGGCTACTAATACATTGCATTCCACCTCTATGGCCACATATTGCATTTGAGCTAAGGAGGTGGATCTTCTTTCTCTCAATAACAGACAGAAATCGGGGAAAAACGCACTAGCATAAGAAATTTTGGCCGAGGCTTCTGAGGGTTTTATTTCGGCATGAATTTTATTATACATCTTATTGAATCTTTTAGAGAAGTAAGAGACAGATTCTCCATCCATATTCTTCAAAGACCCAAACTCTGTCATGTAATACATGAAATCCTTCCTATCTCCCCACTGCCTCAGGAAAGAACTATCTAGGGCTTCAATCCCGACAATAAATCAGGGGGCCAATCCTCTAAACCACTTCCTCACCTCGCCATCCAGGCTCTGGACAAAGACTCTCATCCAGACATCTTCATTTTCAATGTTCAGATTATCTGTATAGATGTAGAAAACAGCTAGGTGCTCTTCTGCAGTTATGTCCCCTTCCCCAGTGAACTTGGGCATGTATTTCAAGTAATCTCCAGCAGGGAGAGGGGTCATAAGATGGGGTAGGATTAAGGGGGCGTATCTGGCAGCGACTATGGAGTCCATTCTATTCAGAGGGGGATTAGCACCAGCCATAGGGATATTAGGTGGAGTATAACTTGGATTAGAAGGAGTTCGTGAAGGGGCTACTAGGAATGAGTCTGGAAGCGGAGTGGGAAACAAGAGGGGATTTAAAGAGAAGGCTAACGAGCTCAAGTCAACAGGTGATCTTCTTTGTGCAGGAGTGGGGAAATCTTCTGTGGTCCTGGGTCTACACCAGGGTACAGTTTCAGAGGAGAGGGGAGTGACAAGGATTTCTCCCTCCAATCCCAGATCAGGAGGGGAAAACTCAGCAGGAACACTCCCAAAACTCAGGAAATGAGACACCTCGGAAGGAGGACGGTCCATAATCTGAGGAGGATAAAATGGAGTTCTTACGAAAGGAGATGGTGAATTACCTGGTTCAGTGATGGAATATTCTTCTTCAGGGGCCTTTCCTTTCCTGAGAACCACCTCTGGATCAGATTCGGGTGTAGCTAGAGGCAGCTGTGGATGAGACCGCGTGTGTCTGCCTCTAAAAGCCACAATTAATAGAGCAGGTTCTCCCTAGCAGAGTCATCACAATGGAGTCACCAGGTGCACAGTAGAAATCTTCAAAGGCTTTGATACCCGATGCACCTTCGGAATCATAGGTTCAATGCCATTCAATCCCGGGGAAACTTTTCAACTTCGTCCCCAGCAACGGCGCCATAAATGTTAGTGTTAGAAGTCACCCATGGATTGTAGTAGGAGCAGAGCCCGATGCCCATTATTTTATGTCACGATTTGTTTAATGGGGTGATCAAATGGAGGTTAAATCCAACGATGTGGTTCTAACTCTGAAACTAGGCCAGGCATGCATGGACAAGTGAGGTCTTAAGCAACTTCAGATAGTGAGTTGTAGTAAGGGTGAGTAGTGGGAAGACTTGTATAAGAGAACTTCAAAGGTATGTCGTAAACATCAGGTTCCTAGCAGACTGTAGAAGAAAACATTTAAACGCAAGATCTTCTTACATTCAAACACAAAAAACCAAAGAAAACAATAACGCCACAATAAATCCTTTATCATAACATAATTGCCATAATTCATGTGAATCAGTCAATCACGAACTCTCTTAGCATGAGATGAAAACTAGATGGATTGAGAATACTGTCTGTCATCAAACAAGAAATATTACATAAAGATGCATAACCTGAGGACTAGAGTGCATTAAAACTTTAGAATCGGGAGCTATGCTCTACCATGGATGCCCTGCCAAAATACAAAGACTAAGTCTATATACTCAGGAAAATTCACTTCACAGAGGCGTGTCCAGTTACCCAAATATTGGTGTCCCTTCAGTCAAACTCGCACTGATATATTTCTCTAAGTGCCACCTTAAATACGCATGGCTCCTGTAAGGAAGGTAGTTGGGCCATTAAGTGCTGGGTTGGCATGCGCAGACTCCTCTGTCGAATTGAGGACTTCGACATGGTTTCTTTGAGAATATCGATACACAGGACCTCTTTGAGAAGACGGCTTGCGAGACCCTCCATTCCCCTTACTTAATGAATGAAAGGAGGTTTCAACCACCCGCTCTCTCCTTCATTTACTTCAATGCTAGAAACAGTATAGAGATCGGGTTCGATGGCGCCCTGAGATCACAGTGATCCCCTCTGTAACTGAACTCAGCGCCTTTGGCCTTCTTTACGTAGCTCCTATCTATCTCCAGGTGACCATGGACTGTGACCACATGCTTATTCCTAAGGCGCTTTCGGCGTTCGCGAATATGAAGGGGTTGATCTTTGTTGATCGAAATCGCGATGAGCGATTCGCCGAGACGGCTTAATCTGGCACCACACGTCCCTCTAGATCTGATGGCTCTTAACTCTCTCGACGATAATGTGGGCCCAGGTCCAGGACTCTCCCGACACCACGTGCATCGGAATATAACGGATTTGTTCTTTGCGCCTCGGAGTCGCGATAGGCGAAACAACGAGATGTCTCAATCTGTCGCCAGGTGTCCCCTTTGGATGGATGGCTAAAAGTGTTTCGTGATGTTGCGGGCCCCAGTTTGGGCGCTTTCAGTGATGTCAGTGTTCATGGTTTCATGATGTTCAAATACATAAAACTTTCACCCCACGAACTCACAAATGTCGAAATGTCAACGCGACCAGATCTCGTGCCACGTGCCCTTTGGGATGAACGGTTGTCATCCATTTCTGAACATGCTAAGGGCACTATCCATTGCGCTAACCTCGGCGCAGCTTTTCTAATCGTGATTTCCCTCCCACCACTGATCTGATCCTTTGGATACATCCTGGACATTGAAATTGGAGAGCCCTCTCACTTGATTTGGGCCCGTAATGGATTTCTTTTGCGTACTGCGCTTGGGTGCTCATCGCGCCCCTTGCAGGCCTGATCACTTTTGTGCTTTGGAGAGGAAATGTTACTAACAATAGGTAAATAAGTGAAAAAAGGTAAAAAAGGTAATGGAAATGCAGTAGAAAGATAGCCCGATTTGGTGCCCAACATCTCCCCCCAACTAGCCTTCTGCATGCCCTCAGGCAGTTCGCCGCCTCCGCAGGTCTGGATTTTGCTGACTGTTGGCTTCCTGAAAATGGGTGAGATCATATTCTTCGGCCATATCTGTCCCTAGAACTTTAAAACCATATGAAAGGTGGACTTCTTCCCACCAATATTCCAGGACGATATACGCTAGAGTGTAATTTTCTACTGGCAACCAAATAGTGGGAAACTGAAACCGAAATCCAATCCATTGGACCCCGCATGTTTGGACACATGCCACATATCTGGGCACTCTAGGGAGCACTCATGCAAAATTTTGTGCCCCAAAAGGTTCCCTATTCCGGACAACTGTAAGTGCCATCATCCACCTTTTCTGATAACAATCAAGGGCCTCTTCATGAAATGTCACTATTTGCTTAACACAAATATCAAGGCACCGCTTTTGTGTCCTCAACATTCTGTCTCTATTCGCCTCAATTCCCAAAAATATGTTGTGTTTAGTGAACATGGTGACTGACCTCTCAGGTTCTCCTCTTACTATAAACGACTTTGTAACCTGATTAGATTAAAATGTGTTAAAATCCTTCTACCAGCTAATCTGGTTGAAAGTGTAAGAGGTGAGGGCCCTTAAATGAATGTCTCCCACATATGGGACTGGATTGAATTCTTTGTCCAGGCGCAGCAGATACCCATGTAGGTAAAATTCACACATCAAATGCTAAGTTGGCATGTCGTGGTGCCTCATTATTCAGAGGAATTGTACACCATTTTCTATTTTACAACTAATCTCATTTTTTATGCTCTCCATGCAGAATAAAAGAAAACGTTCATGTAAGAATAAAGAATAACAAGAAGCAGGGGGTGACATGCCATCACCTCTTGCGCCAAATTAAACATCTACTCCTTATCAGTTTTCAACTCTGCCACTTTCTTTTCCAGCTGCTCCATCTTGAGATGCTGCTTCGCATGCCTTAATCTCATGATGTCTATATGCTCCACATATTCAAAAATAGTTGTGGAGGCTCGTTCTTGAGTTCTTCTAATATTGTTTTGATACCGAGTCATAGTAGATTTACAATTCTAGACTTCGACCATTAAGGCATGCTCACGGTCTTCAAACAATCACTTGATCGGGTCTATTTGAGTAGCAGCAGAGGTTATGGCTACTTGGTTCGTCTGAGTCTCTATTTCTACTCCTATGGCCTTGGACTTTCTAGCTTGTTGCTTGTATTTCTTCATCCACTTATGCATTTTGTGTACCTGTTTCCTTAGTTTACTGACCTCCATCATAAGCCGCAATGTCTCTTTAAACTGTAGCTGATGTTTTTGTTTGATTGGGAGTCTTACGACCTTCTCACCTGGCTCTTCCATTGCCTCATTCGTCGAGACCACTTCACTTGGTCCCTCCTCTTCACCTACAGTTATTTCCTCTTATTGCACGCTCGCTACGGCAAGTGGTGCCCTTGCGAGATGCTTTCCTGCTAATGTATCTATTTGAGTATCATCCACCCCACACGGTAGTGGTTTTTGTGATAGAATTGGAGGAATGGTGAGATATTCTTCTATGCGCCGAAGGGAATGAGTCTGCCTTGCTCCTCTTGGAATAAAGGAGAAAAAGGAGAACTGGTAGGGATATTCAATGTTTGGTCCTAAGGTCAACGTTGGTTCTTGTGGGTCAGTGCCAACTTCACACCCTAGTTCTCCCAACACTTCTTCCATGGGCTCTATGGTCGGGGTGGTCATGACCTCTTCTTCATTCGGGTTATCCTCCTCCATTTACTCCATGGTGACAGGAGGTCCTTATGGGGTACCCTTGGTCACAATATCGACCAATTAACCCGCTCCTGTCTGTTGTGACCCCACTTCTGTGGTTATCATGCTATCAAATTGTTCTGTTAGTTCTACAAGTGAGGCTAGTTCTTGTGGGACAGCCTCGACCATGGTATTATTGGGCCTTTCTGTGTCAACTTTCGCATCTTCCATTGGTTCCATGGTTTCATCCTGTTCTTGGGGAGAAACCTCTTCTACAAATTCTTCAGCTTCCATCTCCATCTCTTCCAGCTCCTCCTGGTCAACATAATCATCTTCTCCTACATTTTCCTCCTATGTGGCTTCTGGTTCATCTTCCCTAGCATTTTTCTCCTCCGTGGCTTTTGGTTCATCTTCCCTAGCAGCCATAGCGGCTTCTACTTATTCCTCCGTGGAATCCTGAAATAGTTCCCATGGGATCGGGATTCATCTGATGGCATTCATTACTAACAGCTGAACAAGCCCATGGTGGGTGATGACTACCAATACCTGTCGCGACTCCTGAGCCAAATGTGCCATTAGGTGAAGGCTTCTCAATAATAAATAAGGCACATTCAGTGAGAAAGCCTCTGCTTGGGGAAATTGTAGGTGAGTTAGTATTCAAAGATGGTATTTGAATATGGTGGAGTATCTCCCTTCGCAAGTCATATATATCATGACAAAATTTGCTACCTCCTCCCATGGATGCGGCAGTGAATTTTGGTCGTATCCTCGACCCTTCTGCACGATGTTTTCTCCCGCCTATAAAAAGGATTTGGGAAACTCCAGAAGGATAGACCTTCTTGAAAACCATCGCTGTCCATTTTTAGGGAGTCCACTGACTTTTGTGATGGCTTCCTCTGTCATAGGGATTTCAATTCCGTGGACCCGAGAGATTCCTTCTCTCAAGTTGAGTGCAAATTCTGCCGCAATTTTTTCATTCGACCCTTTCAACCTGTCAAAGTAAACATTCCAGCCCACGTTCTCAAAGACCTGCCATACCTCCTAATTGTTCCAAACTCTCATTGTATCTTTAGGCTCATGTCACATATATCATCCACCCATTGTTGTAGAGGCAAATTCAGCACGATGAATATAGTTAGCTGGTAGGGGGAAATGGTAAGGCTCCAAACTGTTGGCAACTGAAATAACATCATGTCGCTTTTGGGGATGACAGCTAAAAAAGTACTGGTATGTTTGAAAATGATGATAGATTATGGTGGTACTATAAGAAATTTAATGCAGCATGTTGGGGAGGTGACTGATTATGACTCTGCGCATACGAGTACGCATTTCAACATATCAAAGTTATGATTACGAAGTACTGAAATCATTGGATTCTGTTTGGTGAGGATAGTGTGTCATGAATTCATTTTCATGGTATGTCATCGTTTATTATGATGCTTCCCCCCCCAAATTAATTACGGTCATCCACGACACGTTTTGATGTCTTTTTTTGGAATATTTTAATTAAATTCATAAAAGTCGGCGGAGACGTACCTGGGGACCTACCTTATGGTGGAGTAACAACAAAATTTCTAATAGAGTAATGACAACAAGGTGTAACGGCAGCAAGGAGTAACAACAACATTGAGTAACAACAACGATGGAGTAATGACAATAGTGGAGTAGCAGGAGTTGCAGAGTAATGGCACCGACGGAGTAACAACACCGGCGAAGAATCAACAGTTGCGGAGTAACGACATCAGCAGAGTAATGAAAGTTGTGGAGTAACAGCACTAGCGGAGAATCAACAATTGCAGATTAAAGACACCGTTGGAGTAACAATAGTTGTGGAGTAACAACATCTAGTGGAGTAACAACACTTATTGGATTAACAACACACACCAGTGGAGTAACAATACTTAGTGGATTAACAACACACACCTGTGGAGTAACAACGCCAAGTGTTACATTTCTCCTGGCCATATTCCTTTATTATTCCTACAAAAATACAAACAAGTAAGAAATAACAATATTATATATATATATATATATATATATATATATTTAAGGCAGAGTGAGAGTGTCCTTCATTCCAACAATCATTAAATCAGACGAGTCAGAAAGGTGTTTGACAAAGGCATTTCTAGAGGTTAGACGGTGGTATAGTTTTAGATGGTGTACATTTACTAAGAATGAGGTATGATTCTCATCTATTGTAATAAATCTAACCATTCCATTGTCAAACACTGCGTCCACTTGATATGGCCCCATCCAGCGAGTGCAAAGCTTTCCTTTGAAATCCCTAAATCGGGAATCGTAAAGTAATGCCCAATCTCCCACATGAAACACCTTACTTTTGATAAATTTATCATGCCATTTCATTCTTTGTTGTTGAACAACAGTGGTCTTTTGGACAGCTACTGACCGAATCTCGTCCAGCTCATTCAGTTGTTCCAGTCAATGTTTATGTTCTTATGATAGGTCTAGGCCTATTTCTAGAGCTGTTTGGAGTGTACTGATTTCAAATTCCACTGGAAACAAGGGGACTTTCCCATAGACTAATTCAAATGGAGAAAACCCAGTTGTGTTCCGCCATGTTGTTTTGTATACCCATAAAACTTTTGAAAGTTTCTGTGCCCAGTCCCAGCGATGACTTTCTACTATCTTTGTCAAGATATTTTCCAATACCTTGTTTGTGCTTTCTACTTGCCTGTTTTCCTGGGGGTGATAGGGGGTTGTCACTCTATGTTTGACCCCATATTTCTGCATCAACTTTCCTATCATGTGAGATGTCAACTGTGATCCTCCATCTGACACAATTTCCCTTGGAGTACCATATCAGACAAAGATTTCTTCAAAAAGAAAGTCTGCTACTACTTGTTCTGTTTCTCTTGTGATAGCTCTGGCTTCCACCCATTTGGTTACATAATCAATGCAGACCACAATGTAATATTTCTTGTGAGAATGTGGGTTGAAGGGTCCAACAAAATAAATGGCCCATTTCTCAAATGGTTCAAGGACTATCTGGGGTTGTAGAGGCATTTCATCTGCTTTCCCAGGTTGTCCCATCCGTTGGCAGCTATCACACCTTCAAACATAATCTCGGGCATCACGAAAGATGGAGGGCTAGTAATATCCCATTTGCATCACTTTGTGACCTGTTCTTTTATCTGCAAAATGTCCTCCACAGGGTCCATCATGTGCAGCCTTCAGTATCTCATAGATATTATCTTCTGCCACACAACACCGAATCTATTGGTCAACCCCTGTATGAAAGAGATATCCCGCCATCCATGAATATCGGGTACTCTGGTGAATAATCTTCCTTTTCTCCTTATATGACATATGACAAGGCACCTTCCCTGAAGCAAGATAATTAGCAATATCTGCATACCACAGAGTGTTAGCAAATACTGCAAAAAGATGTTCATCTGGAAAGTTATCTTCAATTGGTGTATTCCTACCCTCATGTTCTATCCTAGATAAGAAATCTGCAACCACATTGTCCTTCCCTGGTTTATCTACTATAGTAATATCAAATTCTTGTAGTAGCAAAAGCCATCTTGTGATACGAACATGGGTAATAGTTTTATTCATTAAATACCTGATAGTTTCATGATCAGTATGCACAAAGGTAGGATACCCGGTAATGTAGTGCCAGAATTTATTGATGGTGTAAATGACAACAAGGAACTCTTTCTCAGTCACTGTGTAGTTTAATTCAGCAAGAGCCAAATTCTTACTAACATAGTAAACTGCATATGGTATTTTGTCCTCTTGTTTCCCTAATACTGCACCAACCATTGTTTGGGAAGCATTCCTATGAATATGGAAAGGTAATGCCCAGTCTGGCCCTCTAAGGATCGGGGTGCTACATACCAGTTCCTTAATTCTTGTAAAGGATGCATCGCAGTCCTCTGTCCACACAAAATATGAATCCTTTGTTAGCAATTGAAAAGTGGGTGTGATACTTTAGCAAAATTTTCTATAAAACACCTGTAATAACTAGCACAACCAATAAAGTTACGTACCTGTGTGGGCATTTTGGGTTTTGGGAAATGATGAATTACCTTTGTCTTTGTTGGGTCCATCCGGATTCCCTCAGCTGAGAGGCTGTAGTCAATGAGACATGCGCTTGTATACACCTTTCGAGAACTTTTTCTAAATTTTTCAGCCCTTCAAGAAATGAATCCCCATATGGAGTAAAGTCATCCATGTAGATTTCAACACTGTCATCTATCAAATCAGAGAAGATTCCCAAAATTCCCCTCTAGAACGTTGCAGGAGCATTACACAGGACAAAAGGAAGGACCCAGTATGCAAATGTTCCCCAGCGGCATGTGAAAGTGGTTTTATCCTGATCTTTAGGAGCTATCTGGATCTGGTTATACCCACTAAACCCATCTAGAAAAGAAAAAAACTTTTTTCCAGCCAATGTGTCCAGAACTTGATCAATAAATAGAAAAGGAAAATGGTCTTTCTGTGTTTCCTTATTTAATTCTCGATAATCCACGCATATTCACCATTTACCATTTTTCTTAGGGACCATTACTAACGGGGAGACCCATTGGCTATCTGAGATGGGGTAAATAAAACCTACGTCTAGTAATTTCTGAAGTTCTTCTTTCACAACATTTTTCAATGCAGGGTTCATCCTTCTCTGAGTTTTTCTCACAGGACGACAATCCTCCTTAATGTATATATGATGGGTACATGAATTAGCAGGGATCCCTTTCATATCTGTATAATCCCAGGTGAAGGCCTCTTTGTGTTTCCAAAGGACATCCATGAGTTGCTTCTTCTAGGATTTTGACAGGGTTGGATTAATATTCAGGCTTTTTTCTGGTTCTAGTTCTACTGGGACACTTTCACTGGGTGAATCAACTAGTAGCTCCTCTGATCCTTGTGTTGTTTCAATTATTTCCTGAGTCTCATAGCTTAGGATAGATTCTAGGAATTGTTGATTTGTTTCAGAAACTGAGCAAGGATCATCCATAAAAGAGGTGATTACATCATCTTCCGATTCTATTTTCAACTGAAGGGCTTGTCCAATAGTGAGGACTCGCCTCAATTCCTCATTTTCTGTTTCGGGCTCTTTCCTAGTTAAAATTTTCTTGCTTCCTACTAGTTTTATGGATGGGTTTGGTTCTGCAGGTGGGTATAACACTAAGTCCTTAATGTTGTGCCCATTGGAAATAACCATGTGCCCTGATCGACACCCAATGTAAGCATCTATAGTAGCCAGGCATGGTCTACCCCAAATCAAAGGATGGCCTCCCACCGAAGATTGCATCTGTAAGACCAAGAAATCTATGGGATAGTGCCATGAATCCACTGAAATTGTTACATCTTCCAACTTTCCTACAGGTTTGACTGTGGAACGGTCTGCCAATTCCAATATTGTAGGTGTATGTTTCAAGTTATGAAGACCTAATGCATGCATGGTTTCAGTGGTGATAACGTTGATGGAAGCACCTAAGTCTACCAGGACATTCAAAATCTGTACCCCATTAATTTGTACTGTCAGAATTGGGTTCCCCGGATCTCCATACTTTTTAGGCATTGACTTTCCCGTGATGAAATATGATAATTTTTCCATAACATGAATGGTAAGGGGGTCTTTGGATTTCTTTGCAGGTTTCTTTGAATAGTATTCCCTAAGAGTCTTTGCATATATTGGCACATCTTTCATAGCTTGTAACAAGGGAATTTAACAAATAAGTTTTGAAATTCTCCTAATAAATCAAATTCAGCTTGAGGGATTGATTTACTCAAAGTTAGTCTCTCTGGGTAAGGTGGTTTAGATTGATATTGTTTTATAGGAGGTTCCTGGTTTCTATCAGTTCGTTTTGGCTCTTTATTAATTGGTTCTGATTCCTTACATTCACTATCGAGTTGTTCAATGGTAGCTGGAGGAGGTTGAACATTAACAATCCGCCCTGATCGTAGATTCATTTCATACAACTTTGAAGTGGAAATGCTATATGAAGGTAGGTTAATAATGTTAGTTTGATGAGATCCCTTGCTATTAGGATTCAGATCAAGTTGGATTGGGAGATGATCATGGGCAGGTTGATTACCCAGAGGCACATTAGAGGGCAGTTGGATTTGTTTTTGTGGCATCAATTAAGGAAACTACCTAGGAGGGGATCCTCACCAAGTTGGAGCCCATGGGGATCTCAAACTGGCTTGAGGGTTCCACTGTTGCCATGGTGGAAACTGGTATTGTGGCCATGTGGAAGGATAGGGCAAGGACTGAGGATTCATATTAGAATTATTGAAATACTGAGAGGAATCTGAGTACATACCTTGATTTCCCATTGGTGGTTGAGGTTGCCATGGATTTCTAGACCCCATGAGGTAAAGTTGCTCCATGTCTTTCCCCGTCCCTTGAAGTACTACTTTTAGGCTTGGCAGGGAGGGGCATGAGCTTATTGCATAATTTAGCTCATAGATTTCACATTCCTCTATGGAGTTTAATGGACATTCCCTCTCTGGATGATTATTTATAAACGTCGGGCAGAATATAGCCATAGTCCTATCCAATTCCAGTTGTTTCTGTTTTACTTGGAGCGTATCCATTTGTGCCGATAGGGTGCTGAGGATATCTGTCCTCAGATTGTCTAGCAGGTTTCCGATTTCTTCTTTCATAACACCTCCGTCAGACCCTTTTGCTGAGCAAATTCCTTGTTTTTTTCTTGCAAGCCCCCTTGAGCACTGAATACATAATTCACAGATACCTTCAAAGCTTCCTTTAGAGATGTCTCCCTTTCCAACAATGTTCAATAATTCCATTGAGTCCTCACGAAAAGATTGGAGGAGGATAATTTTTAGAATTTCCTTATCCAGGTCAAAGTGACCCGACCTCTATAAGGTGTACTTGAATCATTCCACACAATCTTCCAAACTCTTGTATTCTTTTTGTGCAAACTTGAAAAGTTCCTCCTTAATGTTTCTAGATTTATAGTAGTCCTGGTATTTTTCTAGAAAAGCTATCCGCATATCATCCCATGTGGAAATAGAGCTCCCTCCAAGGCCCATGAACCATCGCAGAGCTGTTTCTTTTAATGTAGAAGGAAAACATTTTAACTTTTGGGCCTCCATCGTATAGTCATACCCCTGGCACACTATGTCAAACTCGAATAGAAGTGTGTCGGGATCTTCTGAAACAAGCCCATGAAATTTTGGTAAGGCTGCTAATGGAATAGGCTTTGTGGGCACACCAACTCCCATATATCTGATTGGAAACTCGATAATGGAGGTTGTGGGAGTCATAAATATCTTCCAATGGCCGCTGGGTATTTCACCAGGCTTTGTAGGAGATGGCTGAGGCTTCCTTACACCTTGGATGTGAGTCTCTTTAGTAGCACTTTCCTGGTCCCTTGGTGATGCAAATACTCCTTCAATCCCTTCTCCTACGTCCTGATGACTTGATCCCTCGTCTGAAACCTCCTCTCTCTTGCTGAAGTGGTCTAACTCTGTCGATTTTCTTCTTGCAACCTCTTCCTCCTCTGTTACCAGCATAAGATTTCCCTGGTCAGGTATGCTACTAGATGTTTCTTCCACTGCTGGAGGGACCTGTTGTGTCGTATCACCCAAGAATGTTGTAGACAGCACTGGTTGATCTAATGATTGACCCTCAGACTTCACTCTTCATGCCCTTGGTATCACGAATATGCGAGATGATGTTTATGATTCAACCTTTGCTATAATCTACTGGATGTAGGTATTTCTTCCCAAATCTGGTCCTCCCTTCTTTGGGGATTTCCCTCTGCCCCCGTTATTCGGTTCTTTGTCCATACAAGTGCTGGTATGATGGAGGGTCTTGGAATGAACCTACAATGCTTTAGTATTGAATTAAGGTGTCAAAGGACCATTCCTTCCCCAAGATGAAAGATCTTATGAAAAGAAAGGAAGCTAAAAAAGAAAAAGAGTCTAAGGTTCAGGACCCGGAGCAAGGTGTCAAAGGACTCTTCCCTCCCCTAGACAAGAACCAAGAACAAACACACACCATGAAAATACCTGATACTTTTCAAATCTAAATCAGGGCATCAAAAGACTCCTCCCTCCCCAGGGTAAAATCTAGGGTTTCCCAAAAAAAAAACACAAGGGTTTGAAATAAGTAAATCTAACTCAGGGTCCGGAGCAGGACGTCAAATGACTCCTCCCTCCCTAGGAAAAGAGATTGGCAGAAATAGAAAATAAAAAATAAAAACAAGCGGAAATAACACCTACGATCAGGACCTGAAGCAGAGTGAGAAAACTCATTCTCTCCCTAGGATGAGAGATTGACCCTCTGGGTGGTTTGGATAGTTGTCTTGCATCTTGTTAGCCTCCCCAACAATGACACCAAAATGTTGGTGTCCAGGTATGAACGATTTATTCACCCTTTTCCTACATTAATTTATCAATCCGGGTGCATATTCTTTCAAGGAAACATGCATGGTATATGCAGGGGAAAGAGCATAATCCATTATGACCAAGGGTTCACGATTAAGACTCAAAACATTGTTGTAAAACTAGATTAATTACAACTTCTGAAAAGCAATTATAAGAATTAAAACACTGTAACATCAAGCATAAACTGATAAATAATACACACAAAAATACGCAACACCTGATCAGAAGAGCAGGCCTAGCTTTCTGATCAGGGTTGCGTTAGTCACAACGAAGATTAAGACAAAAAAATAGATAATGCTCTATAAATCTGAAAAGGGTTATTACAATATCAATGGAGGCATTCCCAGTTACAAGAATAAAATGTCTTTTATACATGGAGAGGGAGAACAACCTCTTTCCCCAAAACATGGTAACCGTATCCCCAAAAATATACATTCATTGGAACGACACCAGTACCAGATAGACAAGATCAGCAAGATGCCCAAGATGGTTAAGGGATCTACGACTCCAGTTGCGCGACCTCCTTATGTCTTGGTTGTTGATGTGAATAGTGGATATGTTGTGGGATGAAGCCTTGGTCCTATTCTCCAGAAGTTGTGGTCAAACATTCGTTTTAGTGCTGCGAATAAGAAAAACTCTGCGACTTTATTTCATTAATAAAATATTCCAATAGACAAGGCAGGGGTATTTACCTTACAGGTTTAGCATAGTAAACATAGGTAAATAAGTGCAAAAAATTCAAAAAGGTAATGGAAATGCAACAAAAAGATAGCCCGATTTGGTGCACAACAAACATGCATGTGGGGAATGAGGGACTGTAGGCTGTTAGTTTGAGTTGGCACCTATCATAGAGTCTTGCCTGTTGTCTGAGATACATCATCCTAGTTAGGAATGATTTTATCCTAGTGGATTTTAGTCCCATCTCGGGGGTGACCCACTACTGAGAGTGATGAGAAGCGTGGTCTAAGGCTGGGAGGTTCATGGAAGTTCTACATGCAGTTGGTTATATTCTTACCAAGATAAGTGTCAATTGCATGTTAATATATATGTTGTAGCATTGCTTATGTCTTTATTTTTATGGGTTTTTTATGAGTATGGTTTATACCTATATTTATATTTATGGGTATTGCTTGTCTATGCCACATGTATATGTTTACTGTTATTTCTGTATGAATCTGTGCATTTACAGAATGTATTTTTCTATTTTGATTTTTATATGTAAAGTTCTGCAAGAGTTTATGTATGTATATGTTTTAATTTTCATACGGTTCAAAAACTTTTACGTGGCATAGCCCAGTTGGATGTTGGGGATGTTACAGGGATAGTTGGGGGAGATGTTGAGCACTTGATTTGTACCATTTTTTTCATCCATTTACTTTGTTTTGATGATACTCTAAGTCACATTTTATCCTCTTTTGACAATATCTTTCCTATCACTTCATGTTTTAACCCAAGGTACAACATTTTTATAAATTGCATTATTTAAGTAGTAATATAGGTTGTTAAGTGGTTTCTTAATTGAATTTGGGTTTACTAATGAGATGGCTCGAAATTATATACTTGCAAGATGATAGCAGGTTATGTTCATTCAAGTATTTGATGTTGTTACTTCTTTATAAGCTCAGATGATGTCCCTTTTGTTACCCATGATTTTGGTCATCATGATGATGTATTGATGTTGGTGTATTCAGGCTCTTCATAAGAACTTTCTCCTAAGAAAAGTTATGTTCATCTCTTCCCAGAAGACTCATTTTTGAAGAGAGTTCACAGGCTATTAGTATCCCAGGGTGCAATAATGCCTGATTCTCACAGGCTGCCTTAAGCTGGGGTGAGAACTTCTCGCACTGTGTTGAATAGCTAGGGTGCGAACTCATTCTAAAGCTTGGAAAAAGATGAATTCTCGATGTTTCTAGAAGGGAATCTTCTAGAAGAATGGGTTGACATTCGAATGGTTATCCTTGTACTGGATTCCCTAATATTGTGGGATCATTCCTATCTAAGTAACCATCTCATTCTCTCTTATATATTGAGGAAATTCTCATGGAAAAGGTTAAGCAAGATTCATTGGAGAATTGGTGAAAGAATTGTGTGAAGGAATTAGCTTGAACAGTAGCTTGG
>SNQJ01S0048566.1:0-21217 GCA_010110895.2 Picea sitchensis
CGTTTAAGGCCTCAAAACGGCTCCGGAAGTTCAGGACCCGAAAAACTGCTAAAAATAGTAAATTGTGCGGAAACTGAAAAACTGAAAGAAGCAATGGTGGTGGGTCCAAGTGGAATAGGTGGGTGGCCACCAATATCCACCTGGATCAACTTATAACTTGTCTAGAATGTCACTGACTAGTTAAGTGTTGATGATCAACAATTTCGATTAGATGATTATCCACCATCTTATAAAAAACATAGGAGGTATTTTTATAAAATAAAACAACTCCATCATTAAACATATAACAACATAGTACATTTCATTTGTATTCATGCAAGAGAAACATACAGCCTCATCCCTTTTTCTAGTAATAAGGTTTAAAATAAATCCTCATGGATAATAATGCAGGGACATTATCAGTCTTGATATTTTGGGTGTTAATTGTTTTCATAGTGAAATTCATCAAATTAATATGTTGGGCAAAACAATGAATCAGGAATCATCAGATCAAAAGGTTGATTCAATATCCATCATTGGATCGTGGCATATGTGGTAAAATCCTTGGTTGTTAAGTTATAATTGTGATCGTTGATCATGGTTGGAGCAATGATCCTCATCGTTATATATTGTGGAATCATAGCCATGTATCGTATGTAAGGATCTACAATTTAGATTAAAAGTGCACACTCAAGCTACATGTGAGTTAATATAAGTCTACTCCACATTGGTGGTTTTGTAATATCCACTAAGGGACATGTGGTGGTCAATAAAGCCACAATGGTTCTCTTGAGGGTGGTTTTATTGCCACCTCCTTACCTCCTCCTATGCTACGGGAAAATACCTCTTGGTGAACATGGTAAAGCACTCAAAGACTTAAGCACTTGATTATAAGATTGGGAATTATTAGGCCCTTATGAACAGGGTAGGGTAGCATACCCTCCCCCTTATAAAATTCTAATAAAATTCATTTGACTCTTTCATGAGCCCTAGAAAGCCAAGTGTAGTTTCCTTCTCTAATAGAACTCTATAACACAACCAACAACCTAATTAGCTTTTAAGGGAATAGGGCATTAAAATTACACTCCCTTAATCCATCCCATAATTTCCTTTTGATAGCACTATCATCTTTTTCTCATCAAGAACTTTCCAGTGACTATAATTTTTCCCAAAACTAATCTTCGGGTCGGAATTTATGGCTTCTCAAATTTTTACGGACTCTTCATCATTCAATGACCAACTCACTACCATGTGGCGTCCAGGTGGCCACTTGTTACTCATGCCATTTGACATGGAAATGGAACATTAGATTTATGGCCCAATCCCTTGGCCTGCCTTTTGTCGTTGTCAACCTTTCTTTTTCCCATGAATCATTCTCACTATCCCAAAAATCTGTCGATGATGTACCAAAGAATACCACTCCCCAAATCCTATGGATCTTAGTTCTCATTCTCAATGACTCAGAGTACGTCGTTGATATCCTTTAGTGAAGATATTGATGCCTAAATCCCAATGGTTTTTGTGGTTCATAGATGTTACCCTCGATATTAATAGTGGATATTTCACCTTGTCCCTTCGTCGATCGATGGTTGTCATTAGCCCCTAACTCCCTTAGTTTTCAGTGATTACTTCATCATCGTCAGTATTTCTTGATCAAACACGATCCAGATTATTATGAGAATGAAATGAAGGATAAGATATAATAGTTAAATATACAGAGATATTTAACTAAACAAGGAGATACGACAATGCACATTTTTTGTTAATGAGATAATGTACGAAAACTGTAAAATTGTAGAGTGAATGACACGCTAGAATGGTGGAAACTTATCTCTGAGAAGGTATGTGATGGATATTCTCATTCAGAATAATATGATGATGTTTACACTGATGCTCTAGAGGTCAATTTAACATAAAGAAAATAAAAAACATTAACCCAGGAAGATTAAATGCCAAAGAGTTTGTGGGCCCCAATGGGGGTAGTTGATACGTGAGCTTCCCAAAGGCGTAAATTTTGCATGCAATCTATGTTTGGGGTGCACAATAGCTCATTGGAAAGGTATCTCCAAGGAATACACATTTTTCTATCACACTCTAGATAAGTCCTACAATGTGACTATGTCGGGCTCAAAAACGTTGTTTAGTGCCTCAAAATGGTCCCGAAAGCTTAGGACTTGAAAAGTTGTAGAAAAACTGCTTAGGTGGAAACCCCTATTTTTAGCCAAAAAAATAAGTCGGTAGCCACTGATTTCCACTTGGATCATCCCCCCCACCCCCTAATAAAGTAATGGTCTCCATTGCATCAAGTCCCCGGGTAATCTTTTGTTGAATCTTAACCTTGGTGAGTTTCTTTCCTTGCTAACTTTTGCATACGATCTTTGTTTTGGGCACATGATAGCTCATTGGAAATGTCTATCTGAGGACTACACATTTTATTATAAAACTCTAAATAGTTCCTATAGTGTGACTATGGAGGGCCCCAAAAACGTTGTTTAGGGCCTCAAAACGGTCCCAAAAGCTTAGGACCTAAAAAGATGTAGAGAAAATGCCAAGGTAGAAACCCTTGTTTTGAGCCAGTGGAACAGGTGGGTGGACACCGGTTTCCACCTGGATCATTCTTCCACCCTTAGAAATTAATGTTCTCCATTGCGTCAAGTACCCAGGGAATATTTTGTTTAATCTGAACCTTGGTGAGTTTATTTCCTTGCTAAAGGTTCATAACAACCTTGGAGGGGTTGGATCCATTTAACCAATATAGCTACATGACCTACCTGAGTGTGGGAGGGATTTTTTGGTGAAGATGTAGCATGAATAACATGAAGGGGTTTATCATAACTTGGTTTGACTGGGCAGTGTGGAGCCACCCCCATAGGTGTAGTAGGAATATCTTGGTGCTCTTCTACAATATTGTTGATATGCTTCTACTAGATAGAAGGGTCTTGGGCCAAGGCTGCAGTGGTTGCAGTTCCCTTCTCTTCTAACCAGATTGTGAAGAGGATAAAATTTCCAGTATGAGAGATTACTTTGTGGCACTGTTTATTCAAGACATTAGTCAGAACTACCTTTGGTATCTTGTAGGGATGACCCCCAAAGTAGAGATGATGCTACAAGGTCGAGACTCATAAACAACATGACACCTCCACATATATGTTTGGCCTAAAAAAACATCACTGGATTCCAATGGGGAAACATCACACAATACCTCATCCCTGAAGGGCTTCATTCCATATGATAGGCAACACTACTATCTAACATAAAGATCTTGTCCTTGGCGAATCCATCTGATGTTGTATGGTTGTGGGTGTGGTGTTGTCAAAAAATACAACTGCTTGACGACCTCTACTAAGAAGAGGTTCTTCTATATTTCTCTATAAACAATGAAATGCAACAGGGTCCCCTTTAGACACATTTGTGAATGGAAAAGGCTCCTCCCCTCCTCGATATACTCTAGTTCTTTTGGTTATATTATTTTGGTTGCGACAGTAGCAGTGGGTTCTGCATCAATTATTTGTCTCCTTTTATTATTATATGAACCGGAGTCCGATTTAGGGATCGGTTATGTTTCTCTAAGATCGGCTACCAATGACTATTTCAAGCGACATTCATCAGTGTTGTGCCAAGGGATTTTGTGGAAGTCACAACACTTCCAAGTGTGCTTCTTCGTCTTCCCATTTCTCTTATTTTCCTATGACTGGGACTGGTAGTATTAAGGTTGTCTATTATATGGATTATGATTTCATTTACCATACTTTGGTTGTTTTGGACTTGCAGACCCAAATTCCTGCTTGTTCTGATGCTTAAATTTTTGCTTTATTTTGACATCATATCGATAAGCTGCTCCTAGTGATGAGATGTCTAGAAAATCCATTTCGGTTTGGATGTACCTATGTAGATCCCAATGATATTTTAGAACCAGAAGTTGCTTGGAGTATTTTATACCTAGCATGGTGCACAAATTATGGAAGGTATTTGTGGACTATGGCACTATTTAGCCCCTCTCTTGATGCAGTGTGGTCCATGTCATGTACTGGTCATCATAGTTTCCCACAAGGTATTATTGTTCCTTGATCACATCCATAAAAAAATCCCAAGTGGGATCAACCCCAAATATTCTAGACTCCTCTATGGAATTTTACTCCCAATAAGTTTCCCACCAATGTTTTACATGGGGGAGGGCCTTAAGAAGTGCAAAGGTGATCTTTTCTCTATCGGAAAAATTATGAACAGAGAAATAACCTTCTATCTAACTTAACCATTTTTCCAAAGAATTTTCATCGATCTGACCTTCAAATACGGTAATATCAAAATTAACGCATACCTTGAATGGGGGAACATATCCAAAGAAACTACTTGACGAAGACGCACATATTATTGTCAGCAATGGTTGAAGAATTTGGGAAAAATTATCCAACATCTCTTTCCTATGTTGCACAGGGGCTTCCAAAAGGAACATCTTGATGGGATCTTATTCTCCCTAGTCTCTCTTCTTCTTTACCATGGGAGGCCTCTTGGGGTCGTGAGATCGATTGTCCTCAAGAGAAACCAACTCGAGACCCGACTCTCTATACCCTGACCTTGTTCAGGACATGAACTAAGAAATGAAAAGGGGTAACCTGCTTAGATACCACTAATCTAGATTATTTTGAGAAAAACATGAAGGTGGAGATATAACAATTAAATATATAGATATATTTAAATAAAAATAGAGATACAATAATGCACAATTTTTATTAATGAAAGACTATACAGAAACTGTAAAATTAAAGAGTGAATGACTCGCTAGAATGGTGGTAGCTTATCTCTGAGAATAGATGTGATGGCTACACTCATTCGCAAGAAGATGATGATGTTTAAAATGAGTCTATAGATTATTTTTTAACATAAATAAAATCCAAAACCCAAACCCTGTAAGATGAAACGCCAAAAGGTTTGCAGGCTCCGATGGGGGTAGTTTATACGTCAACTTCCCAAGGGTGTAAATTTTTCATATGATCTTTGTTTGGGACACACAATAGCTCGTTGGAAAGTTTTCTCCAACGAATAAACATTTTTTAGTCACACTCTAGATGAATCCTATAGTTTCACTGTGGCGGGCCCAAAAAACGTTGTTTAGGGCGTCAAAACGACCCAAGAAGTTTAGGGCCTGAAAAGCTGTAAAAAAACTACCAAGGTGGAAACCCCTATTTTGAGTGAGTGGAATAGTTAGGTGGCCACCAATTTCCTCCCGGATTAGAATGTGACCATTCCAACCTCACACACTTCTAACGACATTATATATAGATTTAATGGTCCATATCTCCTCGTCAAATCTCTGATTCGATCAAAAATTACCCTCGTCATTCCTCTCTGAACCCATATTAACTGACTAACAACTAACATGTGTTATTCTAAGGATTCTCTTTCCATCTTACTGGCATGCCACATCATTTACGATTTCATCATCTACTTTATTTTTTGTAATGGTTCTTAAATATCTACGGTGGAGATTAACCCCAACCTCTCGTAGACCCATGGTTCTCATTCTCACTCAATTCCTCCTCGTCGTCAGCATTAGGTGCTTTCTTTAAGCACTTCCACCCTTCCACCTCTGACAATGATACATTAGGAATATACATTCCATATTTTTCAAGGGATATCCTCAATATATATAATGGTCACATTTTAAAGTGAGTCCCCAAAGGGCCTACTAGTCCATTAGAATCCACCTTTGTATCGATGGCCAATCCCTCAGCGACACTTGTCAATATTTGTACATGTTGGCTTCCATGATGGCAACTTCACATCATCATGATTTAATCTTTGCATGACATGTGGTAACATCACCACCTGACACGTAGCATTCACACTTCTCATAGAACCTCACCTATAGGTGTGAGATCGCTAATTCATGTGGCACCTTCTGTGTTCGACACGTGGCACCACCTGCATCATGAAACATGGAACCATCCACATCATTTTCTTGAGTATTCAAATAATGATTAATGGTCCATATTATCTGTGGGATCCCTGAGATCCTCATTGATCGACGGTCTAGGTTGTATCTTGGAGTTTCCACGTTAGAGTGTCTCCTGTCAATTCCACTTTGAATAGTTCTTCATGATGGATGTCCTATAACTCCTCTCAGATCTCCTCATGTCTCAACACATCAAATGTTTGATCTTCTTCTCAAAGATCCCCTATCTCGATGGATCAATGGTCAGGATCTCATCTAAAAGATATAATGGTGAATATTTTGGGCAATTTCATAAGGTATCTTAGAACCATTTTTTCATACAACCCTTGGCCTTGGGCCATTCCTCGGGAGACACCTATCACCCCCAAGACACACTGGAAAGACATGTCACGTTGACATCATCTCTTTTCTTAGTCTCATTTAAACAAGACCCATGGTGATCTACAACATAGGTTTTTTTTGAACTTAGCCCCGATGGATGGCATAGATCATCCCTCAGACTCCTCTTTTTGGAATGCCTCCACTTCAACATCTAGGGTCATTTTGACCATGCCCAAGAAAAATAATCTAATGGTCCTTAAGATTCCATGGACACCCTCTGATAAATCAATTTTTTTCATTGATTTCAGAGTGCATGCTCCATGACATTCATATCTAGACCTGATGGAGAGTCAGGATCTCACCACTCTCCTATATCAACGATCGATATTAGATCTCACCCCTGCTTCAATAGAGGGCCCAAATTTAACCTCCGTGATAAATCAATGACCAAGATCCTACAAAGAGAATTATCATTTTCCACCGGCTTAATGGTAGAACGAATACTTATCCACTTTCACAAAAGTATTTCTATGAGTTCTTTACAAGCCTTACCGATCCTCACATATGCTCACGCTTGTCCAAGGCACTCCATAGCTTTCCAATGGTCCCTTGATATCACCCTATTTCTAAAATATTTGTTGGTTTCAGGCATTCCAACGATGCGAATTACAAGTATACACATAAGGGTATATATATATATATATATGATAAGGATACAATAATACATACACTAGGCAAGGTGTCTCTCTACTTGAGTTATTTTTGAGGTTCAAGTTATTTACCTACTACCTTGATTGATAATCAGTTTTTAGGGCTGAGGACAGTTAAGGTCTACACTATTTTAATTAGACAGGGTACTTCCTAGTAGATTCATTACAATTAGTGATTTCCTTCCTCTTGCACCATTCCCATCATGGAATCGCAACCCGTGAAGGCCATCCCTTCAACATTAGTTGAACATTTCTCTCTTGCATCAATAATAAAATATATCAATTACAAAATAAATTGAATTCCATTGTCTTCACATGATCACATAATAGATTTGTTTATAGTTTGGTCATGATAATACTTATATTTAGAGACTGGGGGAAACATGGGTGTTATAATAGGAATGCTTACAAGTTACCAGACTATTTGTAATTGCTGAAACTACAAATATTGAAGTTGTTGTTAAAAGGGATGAGCACTAAAGATGAAATATATAAGGACTGAGAGTCGTTGATAATAAAAGAGAATTGGAAATATGAAATATGAGGGTATGAATACTTAATCTGAATTGAACATGTTGAATAGAAACATTTTAGAATAAGGAAATGAGCTACTGCAAGCTATTATTGATACCATGAAATCAAATAGTCTTCAAATGCTACCCAGAACTGATGTACAATTCATATCATGTGAATAAATGTGTTGATGTCGAACACGAAGAGAAATTGTTGGAATAATGACCAACAAGGTATGTCGTTAACCAACGTGAAACAACTCACCTTTAAGGAAAATGATTTCTAAAGTACCTTAGTGCATCTTGACATGTACAAATATATGTGATTCTTTCGATTCACCTGCAAGATTCATTAATCAAGATGCCTTAATGAATCCCCATGGTTGACAAGAAGGAGATATACCATTAATGCATGCAAATTCCAAGGCACTATCAAATCTCTAAAATCGACCCCAGATAATGTGTTGGAGTCAATGGGGAAATGTTTGTTAGGAGGCCTTAAGGAATCCCCCATCATCTAACACAGGCATAGAAAACATGATTTTTAAGGACCATATTACAATATTACAAAAATACCCCGGATGGGGTGACATGCGGCAGCTCCTCGCCACCTGGCTCTGCACTGAGCCACAGCATAAATGTTGATGGCCGCCACCCATCCGCCTTGCATTTACGATGGTATACGGCCATTATAGCCGATACACGGAGGAGGGACACCTCCCTCGCGAGAAAACTCTCGCTCACAACACACTCAGCATAACAGGGTCTATGGATAGCCAAGTGAATCCGGTCATTGGCAATTTGTATTTTCGAGCGCCTGGACAGAGTTGGTTTTCTCTCGCTTCGGGTCTCCCCGTCATTTGGGAGCTCTGGTGCAGCTCTGTTTCCTTCTCATCCTGGCTTACTCTCATCTCGCTGCATCCTCTCTGTATTGTTATATATCCCTTGGCAAACATGACCAGGAAGCAGGGCAGGCCTCGCCATGGCTCGGCCAGGTACACCCACAAAGCGCGAAGGCAAAGGAAGGAGAAGCTGGAGCACGCTCTGTTGTTGGTGACCTCCATTCTTCGAAAGAAGGCTCACGCTGACCAATTGGCTCTGCATGCCATCATTGCAGAGACTGGGGCCATGCGTAGCAGTGAAACCATGGCAATTGAGCCTGGAAATAGGCTGGAGGATGGTGTCGTGGATGCGTTTCCTACCTGTTACATTGAAGAAATATTGTTCATGGAGGAATTGGTGACCACCCCGGAACCCCAAGCCATGACGACGAACTACCAAGATGGAAGTGGTCCTAAAATTGAGCTGGCAGATGATATCCCGGGGTGCATTATCGAGGAGATACCGTGGATGGGTGACTACAACCCCACCAGCCATGTTGTGCAGGCAACGATTGAGGAAGAAACTCGGGACAAGGCTTGCGCCGAAGAGAACGTGGACGAGAACAGCCCAGCTAGGAAGGAGGAAGCGGTCGGTGTAGAACTTCTAGAGCTTGAAGTCGGAGATGGAACAAACGTGGAAGTGGGGGATGTAATACTCGATGACGTAGGTAATGGCTTGCATGGTACTTTCCTCCATGCAGAGCATCTGACTCTGGTGTTCGAACTCTGAGGCCACATGATAGACCTGGAGCACAGAGCCCTTCTCATGGGCCAGCGTCTGGACCTGCTCCTTGATGCATACTCCAATGTTCCAGCAAAGAGGAAGTGCCCTCTCTATGCATAGGCATTCGCCATCCCAGCTGGGTCCACGTGGCAAACAAGAAAGGGCGACGGGTCACCGGGTATCTAGAATATTCTATGCTATTTTGTTTCCTTGTTTAATCATGCTACTGTTACATGTTCACTTGGACTATAGCCATCTGTCCCAGTTTCCTCCGGGCAGGACAGAGGGCAAAACAGTTCTCCAAACCATGCTGGTTTCCGGTAAAATGACAACATTTTTGGTGGCTCGGACCTATATCTCTGTACATTTTGTCAAGGTTTCTTTGATAACTTAATATAGCAGGTTCTACTTTTTTACTTAAAAAAAGAACAATATTACAAAAATATTACATGCATAACTAATTGTGAACTATGCTTGCTAGTTGCCTAGTTTTGAAGCAAAGTTCATTTCCAATTCTGCCAGTAAACTATTTTTCCCGGCATAACTTATTTTTCTCTTTACTATTTAACTTATTTATTCTACAATATCATACTTTAATTGAAAAGAAAAGTGTTTCTTCAAGTGTAGGAGTATTTCCAATGTAACCATGTGCATAACAGAATTAAAAATGCACGCATATTCAAGTTTGAAAAATATACTTTGAGAGATACTAGAATATGAGGGACCAGTTGCTCTAATGGATATGGTTCCAAGAAGTGTTTAAGAATCGAATGGTGAGGCTTGATGATTGTTTGGAACCATGATTCAATGTAATATTTTTCTTTCTAGTTCTCTTCGTTGGTTGTCATTCTATAAACTCCATAGGAAATTTTCCCATCAAAATCCTAAATGCACAAGGGATTTGGACATGGTGACAAATATGCAAGGAAATTTTTGGTCTCCAACTCCAGTGTTTGTTCTTCAATGGATGTTTTCCATGATTATTCAATTTCTTCTTCAAGATGATAAGGATAACTAGAAGAAACTTCTACATCCTCCTCTGGTGGTTTTAGTTCATGGACCTTTTTCTCTTTTACTACTTCATGAGGTACATACTCATCCTTAGTGATGATTATGAGCTTTGCACAAGAATTTGAGACAATTCTTGTTTCCTATTCCACTCAACAATTGATCTAGGAGGATCCAGAATACCTAAAAATTCAAAGGTCTCAAAACTCAATGCAAAGGTCATCATGATGAAGAGCTTGATGAGATCTTTCTGGTGCCACTTGAATGGGATCAAACAAAAATTGTATGAGAAAGATATCACAATCTAAATATTTTTCCAAATAGGGTAAAAAAAAGGATAGAGGTGACACATGGAAATCGCACAAGACATGTGGTAGGTTGAGAAGTGGGCACATGGCAATGGTACATGACACATGGTAGGTTGAGTAGTGGACATGTGGTAGATGAATGATGTGGAATTCAATCTAGTAGGTGACATGGCATGTAATTTGGCAGGTGATGTGGCATATGAGTTGGTTGGTGGCATGGTGTCGTAGTGACATGGACCAATCTGAGGCTTCCATGTGGTAGTCTCCTATTGGCCAAGAATTTTGTATGTTTAAATTGGAAAAGGGTTCGCTATTTGGGATCGAACCCCCAACCTCCAAGCTATAATCACAATGACATAACCAACAAGCCAATGGTCAAACTTGGTAAACATCACTGAACCTTCCACATTTAATGTCATATGTAATGGAGATACCAAATATGGGAGGCCCATGGGCTCGAACTTTGGTCTCTCTCCAACAAATAATATCAACCATATCCCTAGTCAATGTCCCAAGGCCATAGTGCTTGGAAGAACCATAAACTATTATTGTTGTATTTTAAAAATATTTTGTATCTTCCCAAATTTCAATAGATCCCTACAGTCCGCGGGTTCGACCACGGGTCTGTTTTGATAAAAAAAATTATAACAATACCAAACAACAATGCATTAGGGAAATTCCTTTGGTCATGAATGTGAGAGTCATTCATTTTAAATCCACATTATTGTGTGTAAACTTTGGTTACATACCAATTCTTAAGCCCTCTTGGTGGATAGAAAAGGGGAGATAGGTAGTTCTGAAGGCTTTTAGAAGCCATTGTACTATAGTAGAGAAGAGGACCATATTTGAGATTGAGGATCTTGATGTAATTTATTTATTTTTGCATCATAATTTAAGAGGCAACTCCATCGGAAGCAAACCCAGAGACGTAGCCCACACTGGGTGAAATTTGTTATCATCTTGTTGTGTCATTCTTATTTCTTTGTTGCTTATTATTTATCCTCATAGTTTCTTTATATATTTTACTTGTCTTGGTTTTCACACTCTTTAAAGCAATCAAGTCATTAACTAGATAAGTAAAAGATTTATATCAATTTGGTATCCTAGCTAGTAATCCAGTTTGATGTGGTTTTTGAGTGTGTATGCTTACCAGGTCTAGAATCAAGAAGGGAGAAGGAAGAAGGGAGAAGTAAAAATTGAGGATTATAAACCCAGAATTGGTTCAAGGAAAATCACTCCAAGAGGAGATATGGAAACATGAAGGAAACAAATTCCTTTTAACTCTGAATAGTGATGCAAACCCCACTTTCTCTCCTAAGGGTTGTGCGACCTCCCATTCTAGGATCGATCAAGATACTTAGTCTGATTGACTCTTTGAGTCTCTTCCAAACCCCAAATCCACTTACACAGGTCCTTTCTCCAAATGCATAGGTCACCTGAGACCCGAGGCTTCTCTCCCAAGCATTGTTTGAACCTCAACACTAAACGAGCGCTAGCTCCTCTCTACTAAGACCTTTCTCCCTTGTGACCACTGGCGGTGACCATGCACTCGAGTGAATGGTGCATTGCAATTTTATGTTTCGCTACCGTGGGAGTGTTTCTACCTCTATTCACCCAATAGCCGAAATCGTGATGACTCGAGATATATGTTCCATATCTTCCCTTGATCAAGTCGGTGTTTCAAGTTTTGCGACTTCGGAGTTTCCTTGCCTCCGTTATCTTGATAGCCGAAATTGCAATGACTCTGGGTCAACAGTCCAAATCCCTCCTCGGATCTGATGGTCACGAGGTTTTAGGGGCTTCGTGCTTCTCTAAGTTGAAATACTTGTCACTCCAATCCTCTGATCCCTGAAATGTAGATATTTCACCCTGGACAATCAATGGCCCATATCTCTATTGGATCCAACGACTCAGATCAAGCCATGGATTCGGGCTTCACAAGTTCTTATTGCTCCGCCATTTGACTTATCCACAATGCGAGTCAACGAAACATTGATCATTCACCACACATCCCTCTTGATGGACGGTTCCAATTCTCTAGCGTTCAGGTCAAACGATTGATATATTTTCCCCCTTGCGCTTACGATATCTTCTGAGTTAGAAGATATTTTGGGTGTTCAAAGATTTTGAACCTTTGCTCCTTCGGCGAGTCTAATTCTTGGAACTCTTTAACACTTATGAGAAGTGTTACTCCTCCTAAGATTGGTATCATGAAGGCTTTGATTTCGCATGCATTCCTTTCATTCCAAGGATTTTGATAACTCAGATCCTCAGTATTTCTTGAAGAGAAACCCCTCTCACCCTCCTGGCATTCCCCTCTCCTGTTCTTCAACTTCTGTAAAGTCTCTTCAACACTTAGTCTAATCTTGTATCTATTCACTCCTTGCACTAGATCTTACACAAGGTTTTGGGTTCTTGCGGATGACTGTGCACTCCTTACACTAGTCTCTTTGCACTCCTTGCAAAGTGAAAGTTTTGTGTTATATCTTCTGAGCTTCGGAACTGAAACATATTCCGTCAACGCACTCCTTGAGTTTTGTGTGCACACCTTGCACTACTTCAAAAGAAGAGAAACAATTGAAAATTATCCTAACATTCACAGTTCCATCTACTCAAAATGAGATTCATACATTCATGAAAACAAAATACAGAGAATTGCAAACAATGCTCACCCCATGTATTGGATCAATTTTCCTCTGTTATATTCATAAGTGAAAATGGTTACAACTGTAAATGAATAGAAAAATCTATTGAAATCTTCTCCTCACTTTTATTCCAACCAACTACCGACTACCTAGCCTCATTCGAGCATAGAAAACCTCTATTTAACACAGAGGACTCTTAGGGTTTTCCCTGGCTACTTGTCTACTCCATAACTTAACCTAACGACTATATAGACCAGTCGCATTCCAGAGCCATCGTGGAATCTCCCACTTTGCTCGTAATCGTCCAAACGTGCTTCTAGATTTTCCCGTCCTGGTTTCAAGCGTGTATCCAAAATTAATTCTGATGTTGAGTTAATGTGGCTTCAAAATGTCTGTTGTAACTACCACTGTTGAAATCTCGTACAGATTCCTTGACGTTGATAATTCTTGCTCCACATGCTTGCCATCGATGCTCCTGCATCATACTCCCCTTGAAAAAAATTCATGGAATCTTTTCCATGATCTCATGCACTGACCTTCCATGCTTCTGTATAGCATCTTCATTTTCCCAACAGGCATCTTCTATTAGGTGTCCCTTCCACTTGACTAGATATTCAAAATAGGTTTTTCTCCTGGTATTTTTGCTAATCCTTTGATTAAAAAATTTGTCCATATATGGGTTTTATGCTATTGGCATTTGTTTCTCCAACTGGATCTTCTCTTTATATTTTTATCCCCCTATGTTATATTTCCTATAAGGATACAGGTTTGAAACATTGAATATGGGTGATATGCCCACACCATCTTCCAACTCAATCTCGTAGGCATTTTCATCAAGCTTACTCAAGATCTTACATGGTCCTATCTTTTTCATCTTTAACTTATTATATGTTCCCCTAGGGAAACTCTCTTTTCTAAGATGTGCTAGAACCTGACATCCTACTTCAAATTGAAGTTCTCTGTGATGTTGATCAACTCTGCACTTGTACTCTTGGTTAGAACACTGCAATTGTCCTATGATCTGGCTATGGAGCTTCTGCATTTCTGCAGCAAAATATTCTACTCCCGTGCTCCTGATGTCACTATGTTCCAAGTCTCTCAACTCAGATACTCCCCTTGTTTGCATTCCATACATTATTTTGAATGGGATCTTTCCAATGCTTCTGTTTGTTCAATCATTGTAGGAAAATTCTGCTTGCGGCAGAATCTGATCCAACTGATTATGGCGCTTAGTGACCAGACTCCTTAATAAGTTTCCCAAACTTTTTTTTACCACCTCAGTCTGTCCATATGTCTAAGGGTGATAATTTGAGCTAAAGGACAAATATGTCCCCAACTTCTTCCATAATGTTCTCCAAAAGTGACCAACAAATTTTGTGTCTTTGTCTGAGACAATGCTTCTGGGTAGGTTGTGAAGTCTCACAACTTCCTTAAAGAACAGATTTGAAACATGTGTTGCATCATTGGGCTTCTGGCATGGGATAAAATGTGACATCTTTGAAAATCTATCCACCACCACAAATATGAAATCAAATCCTCTTTGCGTTCTTGACAGTCCCAACACAAAATCCATGCTTATTGCATCCCAAGGCCTCTCTGGTATTGGCAGTGGTTGATACAATCCAGTGCTATGTCTTTTTCCTTTTGCATGTTGGCAGATTCTACATCCGTAAACAAACTTTATCAATTATGTTCTCATACCTAGCCAATAGTATGAACTACTCAACTGTGCAAATGCTTTATAATGGCCAAAAAATTTAGCCAATCCTCCACTATGCTTTTCCTTCAAAAGATTATCCCTCATTGATCATTTTGGTATGCGCAACTAATTTTCCTTGAACAACAATCCCTCTTGAACCATGTACTTTGTCCACTGGCTTCTATCTCTCAGCACAGGCTTCGCACATGCTTCATATGCTTCCTTGAAATATGTATCATCACAATACATGTCCTTAAGGAGTTCAAACCCCAAGGTCTTCACCTGAAATTCTTGTGGAATCAAACATCTCCTGCTCAATGCATCAACAACTTTGTTATCATTCCCAGCAATATGTTTTATGACAAAAGTAAAATTCTGCATAAACTCAACCCATTTTTCATGCTTTTGATTCAATTTTTCCTTCCTGGTTATGAATTGTAAAGCTTGGTTATTTCTACACAAGACAAATTCCTGTGGGACAAGGTAATGTCTCCACTTCCTGAAGGCTTGAATTATGGAATAAAAATCCTTGTCGTACATGGATTATTTTCTCTTGGTATCATTCATCTTATCACTGAAATATGAAATAGGTCTATTGTCCTGGCTCGATACCGCTCCAATTGAAACTCCACTTGTGTCACATCTCACCTGAAATGTCTTTTAAAAATTCGACAAGACCAGAATTGGTCATTCTATTATTTTCTCCTTCAGTACATTGAATCTCTTCTCGACTTCCTCTATCCATTTAAAAGACTTGTGCTTCTTCTTCACTGTATCCATCATTGGTGCACAAATTCCACTGAATTCTCTGAAGAACTTCCTATAGAATATTGCTAATCCATGGAATCTCCTTACCTCGAACATACTCCTTGGTGATGGCCATTCTTTGTTTTCTTTCACCTTCTCTAGATCCGTCTTCAGTTCATTTGAAGAGATCAAAAAACCCAAGTAAATGAGTTATTTCTTCATAAAAGCGGAGTTATTTAGATTTATCAACAACTTATTTTGATGTAGTCTCCTCATCACTAATGTTAGGTGCCTCAAATTCTCCTCTTTAATCCTGCTAAAGATCAATATATCATATAGATATACAACCACAAACTTTCCAATGAAATATTTCAGTATTTCATTCATCAACCTCATAAAATTACTCAGGGAATTTGTTAATCCAAATGGCATAACAAGCCACTCATACAAACCCTAATTTTCCTTAAAGGTTGTTTTCCACTCATCACCTTCTCTCATCCTGATCTGGTGATATGATGATATCCACTTTTCAAGTCTATTTTTGAAAAGAAATTTTCTCCGCTTAAACAGTCCATTAAATCATCCATTCTTGGTAAAGGAAATCTATACCTGATGGTGATCTTGTTAATGGCTCTTGAGTCTATACACATTCTCCATCCTCCATCTTTATTTGGTCTTAACACAGTTAGTACTGCACATGGACTCAATCTTTATCTGACCAAACCCTTGTCTAACAATTCATGGACTTGGTTCTTCAATTCCTCATTCTCTCGAGGTGTCAATCTGTATGCCTCTTTGTTTGGTAGACTTTCTCCTGGTATCAAGTCAATATGATTACCGATACTTTTGATGGGTGGTAATGAGTTTGGCATCTCATCCACCACTATGTCAGAAAAATTATCCAATAATTCTTGAACTTCTTCAGGCAAATCCTCCATTGAAGTACTCATAAGGATAACTCTAGGTTTCCTTACCACAACAAAATGTATCTCATGTTCTTAATTGACTTCTTTCAGGAGTTCCTTCCCACTCATGAGAAGTATGCTTGTGTTGGCCTCCTCTTTCAATCTCTTCTCCTCTATTGGTAGCAACATGTGTTTCCTACCATTCGTCTCTAAGGTCTATGTATTTTTCCTCCCATCATGAATGACCTTCCTGTCAAACTACCATGGCCTTCCCAATAGAATATTACATACATCCATGGGAATTACATCACACTGAATTTCATCTCTATATCCTCCTATATTAAGTTCAACCAAGAATTGTTTAGTAACCATTACCTGGTGTCCTTTATGCAACCATGAGACTTTGTATGGCTTTGGATGTGCAGTTGTGTCCAACTCCAATTTCTCCACCATCTCCGTGGATACTAAGTTTCCAGTTCTCCCACTATCAATTATCACCTTTCATACTCTATCTTTAGTCTTGCAAATTGTTTTGAAGAGATTGTTCCTCTTCACCGGCCTTTCAATTTATGCCTCTGGTTTTAAGAGAACTTTCCTCAACATCAGGGATCTCCCATCCTTTGCTCCTTCTGCTTCAACATCTCTTAACTGTGCTTCTGAAATGTGAGCTTCACCTCCTCCTTCTTTATTTTTCTTGGGGCACTCCCAGGACATGTGTCCTATCTTTCCACAGGAATAACATCTTACTTATTCTCCTCCTCTTCTTCCTCTTCCTCTAGAAAAATTTATTCCACCACCCTGTCTTTCTCGGGAAATTCCTCCTCTTTTTGAGTGATTGTGTGGTTTCTCAGTCTCGTCCCTTGACTTATGTGTTATTTGATGGGTAACTCCCTTGCTTTTGTTTGGGACGGGGCCCTTACCTCTCCCTCGTTGGCTTTTCTTTATGGCCAACTTCTCCTCTGCCTTCAGCGCAAACTGATAAGAATCCTCCATTGTCCTTACTGACATCATACTGAGCTCATCCTAGATTTCATATCTCAGGCCATTTATATATCTGGCTAATTTTTCTTCATCTCTCTCTCTTTGTCTAGTTCTGATGTTCAGCCTATAGAAATCCTCTATCTACTCCTTAACTATCATCGATTTCCGTCTTAGGTTCTACATTTTCCTCAACATATTGATCTGATAATACTTGGGCATGAACTTAGCCTTCAGCTTGGCTACCATTCTATCCCATCTCTTTATCTCTTGTTTTCCTTTTCTTCTCCTTTCATCCTGCAGTTCATCCCACCATAGTGTTGCATGTCCTTTTAGTCTGGTGACAGAATGTCTCACCCTTCTTTCCTCATCGACATCTTCATAGTCAAAATATTTTTCCATGGATCTTATCCAATCCAATAGCTCTTGTCCATCTAAATTTCCTTCATACATTGGGACCTCCATCTTGGCTCTTCCTCCCAATCTGGAAACTTCTCTTAGAAAGTGTTCTTCGACAACATCCTCTCCTACATCTTCTCCGATGACATTCTCACCCACTTTTTCATCGCTCTATCCATCACTGACGTATCCAGCATCAGGTGCTCGTCTCTGTGCGGCCTTCATCATTTTTAATATTGCATGGACTTCTCACATCTCCCTGTCTACAACTCAATTGGCCAAAGGTGGCTCCACTCGTCTCCCTGGCGACATTTTGTTGACTCTATTGCACATAGAGTACAACTTCAAGTTCACTTGTCTCCTTCATCTGAAATCTACAGACGAAAATCAACTCTGATACCACTTGGTACAGACCCCTCTTTCTCTCCTAAAGGTTGCGCAGCCTCCATGTATAGGATTGATCAAGATACTAAGTCTGATTGACTCTTCAGGTCTCTTCCAGACCCCAAATCCACTTACATAGGTCCTTTCTCCAAATGCACAGGTCACCTAAGACCCGTGGCTTCTCTCCCAAGCGTTGCTAAAACCTTAATGCCAAACGGGTGCTAGCTCCTCTCTGCTAAATCATTTCTCCCTTGTGACCACTGGCAGTGACCATGCGCTCAAGTGAATGGCGCATCGCGATTTCTCATTTTGTGACCCTGGGAGTGTTTCTAACTTTGTTCACCCGATAGTTGAAATCGTGATGACCCGAGATCTACAGTCTAGATCTTCCCTTGATCAACGACTGCGATCAAGTCGATGTTTCATGTTTTGTGACTTCTGAGTTTCCTTGCCTCCATTCTCCTGATAGTCAAAATTGTGATGACTCTGGGTCAATGGTCCAGATCCCTCCTCATATCTGATGGTCACGATGATTTCGGAGCTTCACGCTTCGCGAAGTCGAAATACTTTTCACCTTCGATCCTCTAATCCCTGTGTTATCACTCGGAACTAACTAAGGTTGCATGTAATTAAATCCCAACGTAACCTCAAACCACTTTGGATTGGAAACTGCCCTTTCCAACCCGAGAGGGATCTCTCAAATAGTGTGAAATATGATATTCAATTGTTGGAATATTGGTTGTTGTCATTGATGTCAACCCTAGTCATGGTTTTTGGACCGCACGATTGATGAAGGCATTTGGACATGAAGGACAATGCACATGCATATACAATACCCATGGATGGATAGTATACATCATTTTGTTTGCGGTGGTATGTGGCACGTCACGTGGATCCTCATGGTTGAGGAGAAATTATATTTTGAAGATGACAAATTGAATTGAAGAAGGAAGTACATGTAGGCCCTGAAGATAATTAAAGAAAAGAATTACAAAATAAGAAAGTGTCAGGTCAGCCCTAATTTTAAAAGGAAGTGACATAATGGTATAAATAAATATCATTATACATTCATTTGATACACAAGTCGAATTTCAAAGGAAATCAGAAGTAAAGAAGGTCGGATTTCAATGGAGGATGAAGTCTTTTGGTGATGTGTTCTAAGGTATGTTATTTTCAAGTCATCTTACCATTTTTTCTATAAAAAAAAATTAGAATGATTCAGATGTTGAAATTGCTATGGTATTGAGAAGACATATCAAGGTACCTGTGGTAAAAGTTTCATCTCTTTATTCGCTATAATTCTGGAGATACAATCTGTGGAAGATAGGGTTTTTGACCAGTCCTGAAGCTAATCAATAAACAGGTGTTCCGGGTAAAATAGTCATAACTTCTTCATAGAGAATCCAAATGAAATGGAACAAATTGCATTGGAAAGAGTACAAAATTTATTTTCTTATGTGTGAGTTTCAGAATCAGATGTTAAATATTGAGCACATGGCATTCTATACAAGGTCAGTGTCCTGAATAAACCAGAATTGAACAAGGTCTACCATTCTCTCTATAACTTGTTTTTGGGTAGGATTCAAGGAGTGAAACTTGGAGAAGTTTCAAAGAATAAACTGAATAATATTATCTATAGGATTAGAGTATTCCAAGAATTGAATAATTGTAGAAATTGAATAAGTCTCAAGAAGTATTATCAGGTTCTATGTGATGGTTGGTTGATGGTGATGATTTAATGTGAAGTTTTATTATCTCTCGTATATTGTTGGGTGGAAGGAAGGAGAAAGGATGGAGAGTTAAACTCTCTCTTGATATTGGAGGATTGTATCTTCCTCTTGGATTTGTATCCCTCCCTTTACACTTGGAAGATGTATCTACATTTGGAAATCATTACTTCCCTTGAACAATAACTATTGATTATTTCTCATATATTGTGCATGGTGTATTGTGGTGTATTGGTGTAACTCTTATACTATTGTTCATTAATAATTGGATATAATTGAATGGTTTAAGTATAATTTGAAAAAAAAAAAAAAAATGTACTTGATACTAATTCACCCCCCTCTCAGTATCAACAATTGGTATCAAATCAGGTTGCCTTCAGAACAGTTTAACCACTAGAAGGAAAATCTTGAGCAGAGATGGATGACCATGAGCACATTTCAAATGGGATTCAAAAATTTGATGGAATAAATTATGCATACTGGAGTGATAGAGTGAAAACTTAACTAACGTCTTTGGGAGTAGACATTTGGTACTCAGTTGTAAATGGCTATGTAATCCCAAATAATGCTCCAACTGATCCAATTGAGAAGAAGCTTATGAGTTGTAATTCAAAAACCAGACATGTTATTCTAGCAACATTGGCACCAACCATTGCTAGAAAAGTGATGGGTTGTAGCACTGCTAAGGATGGATGGGACAAACTCAAGAGCATCTATGAAGGTGATCCAAAAGTTAAGCAGGTCAAGCTTCAATGACATAGAGTAGAATTTGAAAATTTGAAGATGAATGAAAAGGGATATATTGCAACCTATTTTCTTAGAGTTGTTGAAGTTGTTAATACTATCAGAGGATTAGGTGAAGAGATCGATGAATGCTTGGTTGTAAAAAAAGTGTTGATATCACTTCTCTTGAAGTATGATGCTAAGGTCTCCACCATTGAAGAAACTAGGGACTTGACCAAAATGACAATGGATAAATTACATGGGTCTCTTATAGCATATGAAATGATAACAAGTATAGAAAGTGACCAGGAAAACAATGAAGCAGCCTTTAAATCCATAAAGAAGACAAAATACAAGGATAACAAAGGTAAGTCTCCTCTCAAATTCTTTAATTGTGGTAGAATAGGACATATTGTTGAAAACTTATACTATAAAAAGATAAGTCTCAACAATAAAAAGAGCTTCTACTCCAAGAATGATGACATCTCCTCATATGAGAGTGATGAAGAAGATAATGATAGAGGATAAGTCCTCTTCATAACCCAAGAAACCCAGGATGATGATCACAAGAATTCTAAAGAAGAAGAAATCATTTGTGAAGAAGATTCAGATGA
>SNQJ01S0048566.1:44692-68836 GCA_010110895.2 Picea sitchensis
AGCTACCTTTGGAAGTCATTACTTCCCTTGAACAATAACTATTGATTATTTCTCATATATTGTGCATGGTGTATTGTGGTTTATTGGTGTAACTCTTATACTATTGTTCATTGCACATTGGATATAATTGAATGGTTTCAGTATAAGTTGAAAAATGTTTTAAATTGGATTTGATACTGATTCACTCACCTCTCAGTATCAACATCAATAATCTCAAACAGTGGGTAGATCTGCCAGTATCAGAAAGGTTTTGGGTTTTTAAGTTTTGTGGGTTTGACAGGGAGAATAGTCCATTGGGAATGGATTCAAATGATCAGGTAAATAATACAAGAGTTTAGCAATGGGGATCAAGGGAACAGGGGCAAGGTAGAGGTTGCTTACAAAGAAAGATATTTATAATATAGAGAAACAAATACTTTATGAAAAGAGAACTTATCAACGAGTGAATTATTAACATAAAACAAAAGAAAATGATTGCAAGGGACTACAGGATAGAGCATCTAACAAAGGGATGAATTATGGACATATTGTTCAGCGCACGAAGGTAACTTATAACCATCCATGTAAAAAGAGCATCGAATAAAGGATGAGTTCTATTAACATAACATGGTTACAACTTAAGAAGAAAATGGTGAAATGATATGAAAACTGAGAAATGAGACACACTCTACAAAAATAATCACATGAATCTCTGCAATCTCAATAAAAAAAACCTCTGCAACTTGTATTAAAATGAAAATGAAAGTTCCAACCACGAGNGGCTCTTCTTCCTCAAGAAGATACAATAATATAGATCCCTGCGCCCTTTTGAATCACTGAAAAATAGACTATTTCAAAAAGAAGACAAGTGTCTCATGACTCATAACATAAAATCTGGAATATGCAACCAAAACCCTAAAAATTAGGTTTGAGCTCTTGAGGAGCATTTACATAATTAAGTCGACCTTTCCTTAGGTAAAAATCAGAAGATATTCGACCACATTGAACTGGGAGTCCTAAAAAACAATCAGACAATCCTCTGACTGAAATCTGGGCACGTTCCTACATTTATGGGCCATGTCTGCACAAAAACGCAGCACCATCTTGCGGGGCACTTTTGGCTACCTTCCCAAGATCCAAATGAAAATATGAATGTACCATTGGAAAGATTATGACTTCTAGATGTCAATCGACTATTTGAGCGTGTAAAACGACCTCTCCATGACTTAGAAAATTGGGTTTTTCCAAGGAAGTTTATCACTGGAAAAACCTGCAATTTAGGTAGCTAACAGGGCGAAAACGAGGGCTCTTTAGCTACCAAAAATCCAAGATTTCAACAGCTAACAACGTGATTTCAGGGTGCTATAAGCTACCAAAAATCCTGGAACGATATTTTTAAATGGTAACTGTCATTTGTCTCGAGTTTTCCTAGGTGTTTGATATAGAATAGCACTGCCCTTTGTTAGTGGGTTCTTCGCCATGTGTCTTGGTGTGAGGTTGGATCCTTGTGTACATTGGGACTCTTGCATGTTGAGTTAACACGTGTTTATTTTATTTTGCAGGTACGTGAATGTTGGGCGTGCTTTTGTCTTTGACTGTTGCACTGTTGTGGCACTTCAGATCATGACGATGGGGTGCAATCAGTGTTATCATTTAGTTAAAAGAAACGTTAAACCAACCATAGCTATTGAATAGAAGTAAACAACCCATTCTTTGGAGCTGATCTCAACATTATTTGACTGAAGATGATAGGTAGAGAACGTTCAGTGATGCACATGACAGAAAAATGGTCATTTTTCCCACCTGCACTTTTGGTAGCTAAGGGCGTATGAAACCTGATATTTAAGCTAGCAAAAGTATGCACTTTCGGTAGCTAAACATTGTAAATTTTCCCCCCCTAAGCTACCGAAAGCCAAAAATTTATATGTGATAACACCCCGAAATGTTGATATCTCACCCTGGACAATCAACGGTCCAGATCTCTCCTGGATCCAATGACTCAGATCAAGTCGCGGATTCAGGATTCACGAGTTCTTAGTGCTCTACCCTTTGACTTCTCAACAATGTGATTCAACGAAACATTGATCGTTCACCACACATCGCTCTTGATGGAAGGTTCCAATTCTCTAACTTCCAGGTCGAACGGTTGAGTTATTTTCCCCCTTGTTCTTATGCTATCTTCCGAGTTAGAAGATCTTCTGGGTGTTCAAAGGTTTCAAACCTTTTCTCCTTCAACAAGTCTGATTATTGGACCTCTTTAATGCTTATGAGAAGTGTTACTCCTCCTGAGATTGGTCTCGTGAAGACTTTGATTTCTCGTGCACTCCTTGCATTCCAGGAGTTTCGATTACTCAGATCCTTGGGATTTCTTGAAGAGAAACCCCTCTCACCCTCCTCACGTTCCCCTCTTATGTTCTTTGACTTCTCTAAAGTCTCTTCAAAACTTAGTCGAATCTCGGATCTGTGCACTCCTTGCACCATATCTTATGCAAGGTTTTGGGTTCTTGTGGATGACTGTGCACTCCTTGCACTAGTCTCTTTGCACTCCTTGCGAAGGGAAAGTTTCACATTATCTCTTCTGAGCTTCGGAACCAAAACATATTCCGTCAACGCACTCCTTGCGTTCTGTGTCCACACTTTGCACTACTTCCACAGAAGAGAAACAATTGAAACTTATCCTAACATTCATAGTTCCATCTACTCAAAATGAGATTCATTCATTCATGAAAACATAATACAGTGAATTGCAAACAATGTTCACCCCATGCATTGGATCAATTCTCCTCTATTATATTCATAAGTGAAAATGGTTACAACTGTAAATGAACAAAAAAATCTACATAAATATTCTCCTCACTTCTATTCCAACCAACTATTGACTACCTAGCCTCATTCGGGCGTACAAAACCTCTATTTAACACAGAGTGATGTTAGGGTTTTCCATGGCTATTTGTCTACTCTGTAACTTAACCTAACAACTATCTAGAGCAGTCGTATTCCAGAGCCATCGTGGAATCTCCCACTTCGCTCGTAATCGTCCAAGCGTGCTTCCAGATTTTCCCAGCCTAGTTTCAAGCGTGCCTCCAAAATTAATTCCATCATTGGGTTAATGTGGCTTCAAAATGTTTGTTGTAACTGCCAGCGTTGAGCTCCCATATAGATTCCTTGACGTTGATAAGTCTTTCTCCGCACGCTTTCCAGTGATGCTCCTGCATCAAATAGGATTTATTCGAGGCTTTTAGTTTAATGAATGCAATGGTGGAAGAGGAAAACAAAGAGGAGAAGGTAAAATTCAATTCAAGAATGAGGAGGGTCATCCTTCACAAAATACATCTCCTCATTCTTCTCCTCCTCCTTCTCCTTCGCAATCTCCTTCTCTGTCTCGGTCTCCATCTCCTCATAAGCATATTGCTACAAAGAAGCCATTGTTGAAGTTGGATGTCAAATTTGACTTACCCATGTATAATGGTGAGCTTAATGTAGAGAGATTGGGTAATTGGATTTGACAAGTAAAATTTTATTGTCATGTTCAATAGATTCATGAAGAATAGGTAAAGATTCAATTGGCCTCTCTTCGGCTTGAGGGTACAACACTAATTTGGTGGGAAATTAAACTTCAAGAATGTGCTCAAAATAATGGTAAGATTCTTTCGTCTTGTTCTGAATTCACATATGCATTAAAGAAACAATTATATCCTTTAGGATACAAATAGAAATAAATTATGGAATGGAAGAATTTGAGACAAGGAAAAGGAAAAAGTGTGCAAATTTTTAATGAAGAGTTTAGGAAGAAAGCATTGGCTTTAAATATTCTATTATATTCTCAAGAAAATCTTCTAAAATGCATTGGTAATTTGCATAGCTATATTCGTCATACTATTATTTTATTTAATCCCACTAATCTTGATGAAGTATGTGTCCCAGCTACGCATCTTGAGTCCAAGGAGAAGTATGTTAATGATGATTCCTCCATGGATCTTGTTTGGAAAAAGGGAAGTAAGAACAAGGGAAAGGAGAAAAAAGTATCCATAGTAAGGAAAAAAGATGATAAGTTTGTGTGCTCTCATTGTGAGAAAAGAGGACAAGATGAATACCATTGTTGGAAATTTCATCCTGAGTTAAGGCCTAAAAGGTTTGGAGGAAAAGGAAATCCAAAGACTATTGCTATAGTATAACAAGATTTGGGGTTTGATTCAGGGGATGAAACAAATATCACAGATTTAGGAGTGCAAGGTATACTATCTTCTCATGATAGTTCAAGATCTTCAATTCCATCTCCTAGTTCTAAAAGAATAAGAAGTGATATTTTCCATATAAGGGTGATAACTAAGCATACAAAAATTGATACTCTTTTTTATGTTGGTTCCCAAGTAAATCTTATATCTGAAGAAATTGTCAAGAAATTAGGATTGTGAATGCAAGCAAGAATGTGTCTCTCATGTCTACAAAAACAATTGACGACTGTGATATTGAATGTAACAATGAAACAGTTAAGTTTGTTCCTAGCTATGAATATTTTCAGGATTCTCCAAAGATGCCACATGAGGATTCAATTTATGCAAGTATCAGGGATCTTGTTAAGAAGAATAAGGGAGTTGTTAATTAATTTTTCAATAGAATATAAGTATTCACTATCATGGCAGATGTGTTGTGCATGGTTAATAGTGGAAACGTTGAATGTAAGTAGTTGTGAAAGAAAGAGAATGATTCATTATGTTAGCAACATTATTTCATCTTTTATCCTGGTTATTTGGTTTGTTATAATTATCCAAATGGTCTGAGTATGGGGGAAAGATATAGTTCAAGTGGGGAGGCATTACCCTCAGTCGGTATCTAAATAAAAACCTTTTGGTAATCCAAAATATTTCTAGTGGGGAGGATTGATTCAGGAGGATCTAGAATACCTCAAAATTAAAAGGTCTCAAAACTTGATGCAAAGGTCACCATGATGAATATATCGACAAGATATTTCTAACGTCGCTTGAACAGGCTCAAATGGACTTCATATGAGAAATATATCAGGATCTGACGTTTTGGCCAAACAAGGGGAAAAAAGGGATAGAGGTGACATGTGGAAGTTGTTATCACACTAAGTTGCCTTGGGTCTTTAGCCCTTAGTTTTGATTTTTTTTAAGCCTTTAGATTTTTTTTATTTTTGGTTTGTCTCTTAACTGTGTGATTTACTTAGATGACTTTGATAAATAAAGGTTTAAGTCATAGCTCAAAATTTGATCCTCGCATGAAATTTTGGCCTAGGTTCATTTTTTATGACTTTCGTTTTGATCCGCTCCATGATTTGACACTAAGTTCCCTTACTCCATGACCAGCTCGACTTGACATGCCACCCTCCTCACTCATGCCTCTGTAGCCTTGCCTTGTTGTGTTTTTCCCCATGCTTACTTGTCAAATCATTATTTGAAAAGGAGCGTTGCCAACTCACCAAGATTTTCCATAGCGCACTCCTTGTCTTTCATCTTTCACCACAATTCTTGAGTATTGTGATGATGTCATATCTTCCTTGTTTTTAGCACCATGTTTAGTTAAAAATATGCCTTCGAGGATTCATCTTTATGAGATCTGCTAACACTTTTCAAATTTTGAAAATCTCAAATTGTTGCGCTGCACAAACTACTAGTTCAGACCAATTGGCAGCAGTGCTACCAGATCTGATGTTGAGGTGGATTCAGAGGTCTTGTTTCTCGTGATACTTTCCTAAGATCTCGCTGAAACTTTTATTTGTCTTTGTTCTCCAGGTATTCCATGTTTTTTCCCCCTCTGCATATCAATTTCAAATAGAAATTATCGCTCGGAGTTTCGGTAGCAATCATGCTTGCATAGCTGGAGGAGATCTTTTCCTCGCACCATCCTAACAGTTTTCCCTTGACTCAAACCTATAGATGCCATCACTTGTTTATTTATATTAATACATTTTCCCACCATTTCTTCTGATCTCTCAGTGTCCAAGCAAGTTTTATCTTCTACATGTGCAGTGTGCTACCCAGAAACGCTACTGAAATGACATTTTTTTTTCCCTTGCCTCCTCTATCTGTTGAGTTGGACTGTTTTCGACCCAGTTTTCAAAGAAAATCACAAGGTGTCCCTTCATAATATTTTTTTCCTTAGTTTTTATATATGTACATAGTCAAAGGAGGGATTTTCACAGACAGTGTTTCCTAAGATAGAAACTAGTCTGAGTTAGAAAAAATTCTTATAAAAGGGCAACCACTCTTCACTTGAAGTTTGACTCTTTTATTCTCCTGGTCATCACCACTCCATAGATTTTAAGATTTCATCCTAAACCCTGGAGACTCCTTTGAAGAAGAGGTAGCATAAGGGAGGCAGTGTGGTTAGAACTGAGCTTGCAGACATGCATATATTCAAGGCAGAACCCATGGCTAGAGAAGTTTTTTGAAGGGTGTGTTGCCTTACTTTCAGCCAAAATATGAAAAGGGGTCATCCTGAGGTAACAAGGAAGTTTTCCTTACATTTTTTTGGCTTGAAGACCAAGGTAGGGGACCTAGAACTTGAGGTGTTTGAGACCTCTATTTCAGCTGCTATAGAGATCCCTATCACTAGGGAGAGTTGGTTTAAATCCATGGCCTTGGATGCAGACTATGCCAAAGACTTCCTTAAGACTGAATATCAAACTGACAATCTTTCCAAGGGGGTACCAAAAAATCATTTGGTTGGAGAATTTGATAAAATATTGAGGATTATTCAGAGGTACTTCACATGTGAAGGAAGGTTCAATACACTATAACAGTAACATATAAGGCTTTTGCTACATTTTACTAGCAAAATTGAAATGAACATTCCCTTCTTTTTGCTAAGGATCATAGGCAAGGTGTCATATAAGGTTCAATCCAAGTCAAAGGTTGTGAATACTAGAATTTTTCATTTTGGGTTGATTAGAATGCTAGTTTCTGAAGAGCTAAGAAAGAAGAACATTACATGGGAACACTTCATTACTGTTTATCACATGAAATTGGACATAGAAGATACTCCTCAGTCATAGATAGCAAGTCCTTTTCCATCTACCAGTGCTGCTCCAACAGGTGCTAGCAAGAAAAGAAAGAGTAAATCTCTTGTTCAAGATCAAGAATCCATCAAGGAGGTTGCAAGAACTGAGGAGGAGGCCTACCATTCTCCACAAAGAGACCTTTCACCCACTCTTGCAACAGAGTTAGAAGAGGTCCCTTCCTCTATTAAATCTACAACAAAGTAAGGGAGGAAGCTACACTTATCTTCATCTCCTTCAACATCTAGCACCAAGATCAGAAGTCCTTTCATAAGGTCATTAGTTTGTAAAGGGGTTGTTGAAGAACAGGTCCTACCAAAGGTCTCCATTCTAAAGAAGAATAAAGATAAGGGCAGAGCCATTGAGAATCCTATTGAGATAAAAGAAGTAATCCCTGTGCAGTAGGAAGAGGAAGTCATGAAAAATCTTGTTGACATTGTTCACATCACTACTCCACCTAGCATCTAGATGTCCAAAATATTGATCAGGAAACTCAGGGATGCTAGGAAGGAGGTGTCTCTTTTGAAAGAAAAAGGCATGTTTGACAGGGTTAAGATGAAAGAACTCATGGATGGCTCTTGATTTAGCAAGATTTGCAGCAAGAAGAGCCCAGTCTCTTCATAGGCAACTCAAGAACCTCTATAGGAAAAACAAAGACTTTCAATATTAGAATAGAAATCTCAAAGCGGAACTGCAACTATTCCAAGATGAAATGGCTCAAAGGAACTTGAATGTATTGGTTGAGGCTTCTATTGAAAAGGAGAAACCAGCAACCAAGGAGAGCATAGTTCCAGTGAAGAAGCCTATTACTGCTAAAGGGAAGCATATTGTTGTGCCTAAGGGAAGTCCTCCTTCTACAAGAGGGAGTGTCAGGTTAATGAAGTAATTGGTAAAAGGCGAGCTCCATTTTTTAGGGGTGATGGCCAAATTCACAGGAGAAGAAGATATAACCGTTGAAGAACATCTCGTTGCCTTCTACAGTTATGCAAACAATAAAAATATTGAAAATGAGGATGCGTGGATGAGATTCTTTGTCCAAAGCCTTTTTGGTGAGGCTAGGAAGTGGTTTAGGGGTTTGTCCCCTGGATCCATTACTGGGATTGAGGCATTAGATGATGCCTTTCTGAGGCACTAGGGGGATAAAAATAAATTTTTGTATTACATAAAATAATTTGGATACCTAAAGAGGAAAGAAGGAGAATCTGTCTCTGACTTCTCTAAAAGATTCAAAAAAATGTACAAGAAGATCCCTGCTGAGATAAAACCTACATAAACCTCTACAAAAATCACTTATGTCAATGCCTTCGACCCTAAGTTTTGCCTTCTACTGAGAGAAAGAAGATCAACCTCCTTATATCATATGCAAGATGTAGCCTTGAAGGTATAATCAAACATAGTGGAATCTGATAAACTTAGGGGGGAATCTGATAAGGACGGGAGAAAAAACAGAGTTGAGGCTTCAACCTTTGATTCCTCTGTTGTCCATCCTCAAGTAGATGAACTTACCAAATTAGTAAAATCTCTTTCTACTGAGATAGAGAAGTTAAAAAAGGAAGGAAAACAGACCTATAGAAATACTCAAAATGTTGATAATAGAGGTAACTTCAGGAGACCCAATAATACTCCCTATATCCTTCCAAGAGATCCTAGAAATGGAGATAGGGATGATCAAAATATGCAAACTCCTTTACAGAACAGGCTGAATTGACTGACAAAGGTTCTCAAGTCAGCCCTACATTGGCAGATTGCAACTGGTACAAGCACATTATATTTTTTCTACAGAAATTGCAGTCTCTAGATGATATGGAAAAGAACAAGGTGAGAGACTTAAAGCTAAAATAAATTAAATATTGCCTTATTGATCAAGTCTTGTAATGGAAATATCCATTAAGAGTTATTTTGAGATGCCTAGACCCACAAGAAGCCCAAAATATTATGTCTAATTTTCATGACAATTTATGTGGTGGGTATCATTTTTGGAGGACCACGACATATAACATTCTCAGGGTTGGTTACTTCTGGCCTAGTCTATTCACCAATGTTTGTGCTAAGATCATAGCCTATGTTAAGTGTCAAAAATTCTCTAGAAAGCAGTAGCTCAAGTCTTTTCCACTAAAGCATGTGGTAGCTTCAGGACCCTTTCAGCAGTGGGGTCTAGATTTTATTGGGGAAATTCACCCTGCTTCCAGTGGTCAACATAGGTGTATCTTGACTGCCATGTATTACTGTACCAAGTGGATAAAAGTTATCCCTACAAGTAATTCCTCTCACAAAGTGATCATTGGTTTTCTTGAAGATATTATGGCAAGGTTTGGTTGTCTGAACAGAATTGTTATTGATAATGCTACATCTTTCAAGGTTGAACTATTGATCTAGTTCTATGAGAAGTTTGGAATCACTTTGATTCACTTGACTCCCTACTATCCCCATGGGAATGGACTAGTAGAGTCATCTTACAAGAGCCTTATAAAGATCATCAAAAGACTGTTAGAGGACAACAAGAAAGCATGGGATTCCAAGATCAAATTTTCTTTGTGGGATGACAGAGTGACAACAAAGAGGTCCCTTGGTATTTATCCTTTCCATATTTTGTATGGGGTTGAGGCCATATTTCCTTCTCAATTTTCCTTGCCTGTGGCCAAATTCTTTCAAGACTGACAAAGAGAGTCGGATGATATGATCAAAAGAATAAAGCAGCTAGTGGAAGTGCAGCAAACTCGAGATCATCTTCTGGATAAAACACATGATGATCAACAGAAGATCAAGAAAGTTTTCGATGAGAAGGTAAATAAGGAAGACTTTCATCTAGGAGACTTGGTTCTCGAGTGGGATGCACCAAAACAAGACAAAGGAAAGAACAGTAAATTTGAAGCCTTATGGATCGGTCCCTTCAATATTTCTGAGGTATTTTCGAATAACACTTACAAGTTGTAGAATTTGGAGGAGGAAGAATTATTTGGTGGCCCTGTCAATGGGTATTTTCTGAAAAATTACTTTTCTTGAGCCATGTGTGGCTTCCCATGTCATTGTAAATATCATATTCTTTTGTTTTCTTTGTTTTAATAACTGACCCCATATCCCTATGATAAGGCATTGAATCTACTTGTTCTTGGCATCTTGCAAGGAGCATGCCATCCCATGTGGAGCCAATGTTATCACACTAAGTTGCCTTCGGTCTTTAGCTCTTAGTTTTGATTTTTTTTAAGCCTTTACATTTTTTTATTTTTGGTTTGTCTCTTAATTGTGTGATTTACTTAGATGACTTTGATAAATAAAGGTTTAAGTCATAGCTCAAAATTTGATCCTTGCGTGAACTTTTGGCCTAGGTTCATTTTTTATAACTTATGTTTTGATCCCCTCCATGATTTGACACTAAGTTCCCTTACTCCACGACCATCTCGACTTGACATGCCACCCTCCTCACTCATGCCTCCATAGCCTTTCCTTGCTGTGTTTTGTCCCATGCTTACTGGTCAAATCATTATTTGAAAAGGAGCACTACCAACTCACCAATATTTTCCATAGCACATTCCCTATCTTTCATCTTTCACCAGGATTCTTGATTATTGCACTAATGTCATCTCTTCCTTGTTAGATTTTTATTTTTTATTAATAAAACTTAGATGTAATGTAAAGGAACTATCTAACACAAGATGAATAAAAAATTAAAGTGCAAGTTAAACATATTTTTTAAACTAGAACACAAAATTTGTATTCATTTTAAAGGGGGCTATGTCGAAGCTAAAAGCATGTATATACATCAAAATTCAGAGATAGTTAAAAGACTGCACTACGTTCTATACAAAAAATGCCATACTTTAGAGCTTCCTCCATATGGGAGTTCCAGGTAATTCCACTAGTGACTTGCTTTAAAAACTAAACCAAAAAACTTACAACTCGAAAGAACATTCAAACATTTAGGGGTGGACACTATCTTAAGCTTCCTGCCCCTCTCCTAAGTGAGGGGACTTAGTTCCTTTATTTCCATGGTATCTGTATTATGGTAGATTGTTTCTTCCTCCCTTAAACCTACTTGCAATCACTTCCCAAAGCCTAGTTTTTTGGAAGCCATAGAAAGGGATTCCAAACATGAAGAGAAAACCAAAGAACGAACATTATTGCATTATACTTCTAGAAAATCGATACATTGTTTCTAGAGGACAATGGGAGTCATGATGTTTGTGTTTTTCGTATCATTGGCCTATTCTAGATCTGTGATTTAGGAATAGATTAGCATGAGATATTTGTTGTTTTCCTAGGTGATTTGTTCATTCCTATGAAGGATTTTGTGGACCTCTTTCAACTTTGAGTTATCCATGACTATAGTGGAAATATCTTTCACAATGAAACTAAAATGAAAAGTTCTAGAAAAAATAAACTTCCAACAACAATTCATGTTTCCAATCCTTTGACGGGATAAAAGAAACAATAGATCTCTATTTTGATTGTTCATTTCTAGATCTTGGAAAATATCAAAAGTAACAAGCACTAAAAACATGAACCAAGGAACCAGGACTTGCTTGGTAGAGAGGAGAGAAATTACTCGCATTGAATATCTATAGCAACCCAAATCTATCTCCCACTGACACCTTTACTCAGTATCTCTAAGAAGAGCATTGTTCCTAAACCAAAATGCAATAGATACCAATAATACATGACCAGGATCACAACCTATTCCACCAATCCTCAAGACATAGGCTGAACTAAATGGAAAGAAAATCCAAGGGTATTATTGTGAGTTCTGCATTGTCCAAGATGTGTGTGTGTGAAATGGAAATGCACTAAGTCACATTTAATTGACTTGAGTGAGCCAAAGTGAAATGTATGTGGGAGTTGTGAAGGCTACATGCCATCCATCCTGAATTTTCCTCTAGTTGTTGGTGCCTAATGAATATCTATTAATTTGGGGGGCATTCAATTAATTATGGAATTGGGGTAAAACTTGGAACCCCATTTTTACTAAGGAACCAACATCAAGCGATGAGGCCACCTTGGCCCTATAATCTGCTTCACCATTCAACTCCCTTGAGTTAAACATTTTCTAACTATTAAGTACAAGCATTAAACCCTACTTAAATTTGTTGAAGATGATTCAACTTTCTTCACCTACCTACATATTCAGTGTTTAATAATTAAGTAAAAGTATTAGTTCTTATCAAATATGTTCAATGTTCTTCCACCACTAATGTTTTTATTTATTTTTGTGGGTTAATTTACAATTTTTTTGGTAATGAATAATTTATGTTTAAAAAATAACTTATAATGTAAGGTACCAAATGTATTATAAAGCATAAACATAAATTTTACGACAAATACCAATGGAACAACAAAATATAGATAATAATAACACCAATAATGATACCATTATTGATATAAATCCAAATTTACTTGCCTTTTCGAGGGGGAAACCTCCAGTAGAGTAGAGCTCCATTACAATAATTCTCAAGACAAGAATTTTTCATGCCTTCCACTCTTATTTATACTAATTATATCTTCTAAAGAAAATTCTAGAGGAAGATATTTGTAGAAAATTAAGCTTGTATTAAGTCTTCTTACATTAGACTTGTTCACATTATTATATAGAACTTATTTACCAACGTTGGCCTTTATTACATAGAATACATATTATTATACCTACGTGAGGGGTTAGGAAGGTTAGGTCCCTAACATTCCCTCCCCCTTGAAAATCAACCTTATCCTCAAGGCTTGAGATGGGGAATTTTTTGCAGAATTGTAGCTAACTCCCAGGTGGCATCTTCTAGTGGTGTATCCTTCCACTAAACTAAAAATTCCTTGATGGTTCACTAATTGAGATGATGCTCATGTTGGTCCAAGACTACTTGTAGATGCAACCAAATGGATCCTTATCCATGCAACTCAGGGAGACTAGTTTGAGTCTTGCACTTAGTTCCAGGAAATTTCTTTAAGAAAGACACATGAAAAAAGGATGGAGCTCAACGTGAGCAGGAAGAGATAATTGGTAGGACATGGCCCCCACTCACTTAAGAATTGTATAATAACCATTAAAATTTAGGTAAAGTTCCTAAAAGTGTTCATATTTGAGTTATTTTTTCTTATAAGGTTGCATAAAAAGAAACATCTAGTCCCCTTCAGCAAATTGACATTCTGAATGACCATGATCTACTTGTTGCTTCAAGTGATTCTGAGCCATGATTTTTTTTTATTTGAGGGTACAGAGAATGGAGGCATGGAATGTAAGAGTCTTATCAACCTATTGAACCTTGGAGACACTTGGTAGGTAGGAGAGAATCGAGAATGGTTTTTTTCCCATAGAATTCTTCAAATGGAGTCATGCGAGTGGAAACATGGTAAGATGTGTTGTACCACCATTCAACTAGGGGTAACGATTCATCCCATTGAGTTGGTTGGTTATGAGAAAAATCACAAATATGTTTCCAAGAACTTGTTGAGATTTTTATTTTTTCCATTAGTTTGGGGATGATAGGTGGTGTTGAGATTTAATTGGGTTCCTTGGAGCCTGAACAATTCTCGCCAAAAATTGTTGGTGGAAGTTGGATCATGATCAGAGACAATAGAGTGAGGAATGCCATGAAGTTTGAAGATATTGTCCATAACAATTTGAGCCACTATGGATGTGGTTAATGGGTGTTGAAGAGAATATAAATGACAATATTTGGAAAGATGATCTACCAAAAAAATGATGATTGACTTATTTTCCAATTTGGGTCAGCCAACAGTGAAGTCCATAGAAATATTCATCCAAATAGTAGGTGGAATTGGGAGTGGTTGGAGTCTTCCTGGAGGTTTTACAATTTCTCCCTTATTGCGTTGATAGGTATCACATTCACCCACAAAGGTGTGAATTTCCTATTTCATACATTCCCTAAGAAGAAAAAAAAAACATTTGAACCATTGATAAGTTTTGGTAAAGCCTAAATTCCCATATGTGGATAAAGCATGATGTTTAGAGAGCATAGTGGATTTAAGGTTCGACTATTTGGTTAAATAAAGAAAACATTTATATCAAATCTCTTCATTTTTCCAAGAGTATCTCGTAGAATCTTGAGAATCTTGTTGCAATTTTTGGATCAAGAGAAAAATTTTGGGTTCTTGCAACCATTCCTGGAGAACAAATTGAAGCCAATATGCTAAAATGAAAGAGAGGGAAAAGAGGGAACCATGTTCTTCATATTTCCTGGAAGGAGCATCAACAATAACATTTTCTTCTCCCTTCTTGTGAATGATCTCATAATCATATCCAAATAGATTGGTCACCTATTTTTGTTGTTCCAAGGATGAAATTGTTTGTTCCATAAAATACTTGAGGCTTTGATGATCAATTTTAATTTGGAATCATTTCCCCAATAGATAAGTATACCACGGATCCACTGCATGAAGAATAGCCAACATTTACTTTGCATAGGTTGATTTTCCCAAATGTCACTTTGAAAGTTGTTTTCTAGTGAAAGAAAACGTTGTCTAGCTTGCACTAGGACTACCCACGTTCCTTTCCCTGAAGCATCACATTCCAAGATAAAAGTATCGGTGAAGTTTGGTAGTGCTAGGAAAGGATTCATGCACATAGCCTCTTTCAAGGAATGGAAGGATTGATCAACAGTCGAGGACCAACTGAAAGTATTATTTTAAAGGACAACACTGAAAGGAGCTACAATTTTTCCATTATTCTGAACAAATTTGCAATAATATCCTATTAAACCTAGGAAACCATGCAAGATTTTAAGAGTTTTAGGGAGAGACCGATCCTTCATATCTTCAATTTTCTTAGGATCCACTTGTACACCATCCTTACCGAAAATATGACCTATGTACTCAAATTTAAAGGCTCCAAATTATATTTAGATTGTTTGAGATAAAACAATTTTCTTAGACCTTAGATGTAGAATTTGATCCACATGGACGAGATGGCATTTCCAACTTTTACTATAGATGAGAATATCATCAAAGAAAACTAAGACAAAATGATGAAGAAAAGGATGGAAGACATGATTCATGAGACTTTGAAAAGTGGATAGGGGAATTACATAGGCCAACAAGCATGACCAACAACTCACAGTAACCCTCATGAGTTCGAAAGGAAGTATTAAGAATTTCTTCCTCTTTCATATGGATCTAGTGGTAGCTAGAACACAGATCTGGTTTGGTAAAGTACTGAGCACCACTCATATTATCCAAAAGGTCATCAACAACAAGAATGGAAAATTTGTCTTTGATTTTGATTTTGTTGAGGGTGCAAAAATCAGGACACATGCACCAAGTGCCTTTTTTCTTGAGTACCGTGACTACATGAGAAGAATAGGTGTTGTTACTAGGACGAATAATACCTGCTTCTAGCAATCTTGAACAATTTTCTCAATTTCATTTTTCAGAGAAAATGTGTGATGATACATGTGAACATTGGGAGGAAGATTTACCAAGACTAGGGGAATGGAATGATCATGAGCTCCTTGGGAAGGAGGAAGTCCATGGGTAGTGTTAAAAATAGCTTATTGTTGGGAGAGTATATATTAGAGGTCAAGATGCACAGAGGGTGTCTCAACTACATGAATTGATTCGGATTTTATGAACAGAATGAAATGACTATGGATTATTAACAGGTGCTTAACACAAAATAATAGAGATATGGTAAAATTGGTTTTCTATTCAATAAGGAAATAAGCTCAAACTGTAAAATGCAGCGGAAAACAAGCTTGCTCGAATGGTGGCAGCTTATCTCTGAGAAGAGATGTGATAGTTGCGCTCATTCTCTAGAAGATGGATACAATGAGGCTATGAAGGCCTTTTTTACAATAAGAAGGAATGTCAAAAACCCTAGACATCCAAAAACCTAACCCTAGGAGATGAAGCGCCAAAAGTCATGTGGGCCCCGTTTGGGTAAGTCGGTACATCAACTTCTCGGGGTCGTAACTTTTGCATACAATCTTCGTTTGACGCGCTCAATACCTCGTTAGAAAAATATATCCGAGGACTACAAATTTTGTATGAGAAACATTGAAGGAACATCCATGTTGCTCCTCATTTTTCCAAAAATTTCGTTTAGGGCCTCAAAAGAGATTTGGAAGTTTAGGACCCAAAAACTGCTAAAAATAGTAAATTACCAAAATTGACTGAAAACTATTTTGAGTCAGTTGAAAAAGGTGGGTGGACACCGATATCCACCTAGATAAATCCTGCCTCGTTAGGAAGAAATGGTCTCCATGCGTTGAGTTCCCCCATCAGATGAGGAAATGTCTGTTGAATTTGGCCCTGCGTGATCCACTTGCCTTGGTGCAGGAGATGCCCTGCTTTGACAACTCGATAAAGCTAGATCCTTTGTTGTCAAGTTCCCTTGATCTGTGTCTCCACAATCTAATCATTGGATGCCTATTGTATGAATTTGGGGTTGAGCTATGTTGGTGTCAGTTGTTCTGATACTTCTGAGGTGTCGAACAATGGTGGGAAATAAGGGCAAAGAAAATCCACATTGAACACTAGGTGTAGGCCAAGGAAAGGAGGAATGTTGAGCTCAAAATCATTATCCCCCACAACCTTGGTGATGGTGTACAACCCATAACAGAGTGGGCGAAGATTCCAATGGGGTCATGTAAGGCGTTATTTCTACAAGTGCAACCAAAATTTGTTTCCCACCTGAAACTTATGTGGCACCCGATGTTGATCATGGCGCTGCTTGTAATTGTCATTGGGATTTTGTAGGATATCCTGAACCTGTTGGCAGATGTGTTGGATCCACTCAATGAACCAAGTGGCTTTGTTTGCTTCAGTTGGAGTAGGATATGAGTCGGTCGAGGTGACCGCAAGGGGAAGTGAAACATCTATGGGACCCAATAGTTGGAATCCCAACCCCACCTGAAAGGGGATGTGGTTGGTTGAGCTATGCAGGGCTCGGTTGTAGCTATGTTGGATATAGGAAAGGAAATCATCGCATGTGCGAGGGTGCTTGGAATTATACATGTGAACTATATGCACAATCATTCGATTTACAACCTCGGTTTGGCCATCTGTGGATTTGGTGAGCTTAGTGTCGAGCAGTGACTAGAGGCTCGACCAGAATGTGTTGAGAAATCGATTGTCCTGAATTTTGATCTGAGAGAATGGTCTGTGGGATTCCAAAATGTACCCAGAATCATTCAAAGAATATCTTGGCAGTGGCCTCTGTTGTGATGCTCTTCTTCCAGGCAACCAAAATCGCCATCTTAGAAAAGCGATCAACAACCAAAAAAACACAATCATTTCCCTGTTTTGTGGATGGGAGGCCTGACATGTAGTCCATTGATATGGATTCTCATGGCCTGTTAGGAGTAGGAAGAGGGGTGTACAAGCCTTGTTTCTTAGTGGTTGGTTTAGAAATAGCGCAAGCAGTGCAGGACCTGATATACTTGTTGACCTCCTCTCAAATTTCTGGCCAGTAGAAATTTTTCTATAGCATAGCCACTGTATTTTCAATGACTAGGTGTCCTGCCACCCAACTGTAGTGGGCTTCCCAGATCATCTTCGCTCACTCTCTTGATGGAACACAAATATGGCCCAGGAGACACAACAACCCATCCTGAAGATGGAAATTATTAACAACTGCGTTTGAACCCAACATTTGGTAATTGGTGGTGAAGTCTAGGTCTGTCTCATAGAGTTGGGGCCATCCAAAGGTCTCATGGCCGCAAGAGTCTAGCATTGTGGTGAGTGTCATGATTGGTGGTCTACTGAGGCAATCAGTGACACAGTTGGTGATTCATGTTTTATACTTGATGTTGAGGTGGAATTTTTGAAAGTATGTGGACCACTTTTGATGGCGGTCATTCTACAATTTTCCTTGTGTTTGCATGAACTGCAGTGGCTTATGATCAGTGTGGATGATTGTCTCCTTCCCAAGATTGTAATTTATCCACTGGAGACAGGCTTGCACAATGTAGTACATCTTTTTGTCATAATTAGGGTACTTACAGACAACATCTGATAGTGTCTCACTATGATAGGCCACGGGGTGGCCGTGCTGAGTGAGAATGGAGCCCACACCATAGTCTGAAGCATATGTCTCGATCTCAAAGGGCTACTGCAGGTCTGGTAGTGAAAATAATGGGACTAAGCACAAGCGTTTCTTCAAATCATCGAACACTTGTTGTTGGGACCGGCCCCACGCAAATTTTTCCTTACCACCACCTCTGGTTATTTCGCTGAGGGTCCACGCAATATGGGAGAATCTCAACATGAACTTGTGGTAGAAATTGACAAGGCCTAAGAAGCTCCAAAGCTCAGTGAGTGTGGTTGGGTTTGGCCAGTCACGAATGACTTGGATCATGGCTGGATCCACATGTACGTTATTTTGATCAACGATGTAGCCCAAGAAATGGACCATGTCCATGTCGAAGGAGAATTTCTCCAAGTTGGTGTATAGCTTGTGTTGTTGCAGGGTGTGCAGAACATGTTGAAAATGTTGCAAGTGTTCGGCCCAAGTCTTGCTGTAAATGAGAATGTCATCCAGATACACCACTACAAAAGTATTGGTGAATGGTCGGAGGAAATCATCCATCATCCTCATGAAAGTGGCTAGAGCATTTATCAAACCAAAGGGTATGACCAACCATTCAAAAAGACCTTCCTTTGACTTGAAGGTGGTCTTCCATACATCTATTTGTTCTATCAAGACCTGGTGGTAGCCAGACTTCAGATCAATCTTACTGAAGTATTTGGCCCCCATGAGTTGATCAAGGAGGTCTTCGCTTTGGGGAATTGGGTACCAGTTTCTGAATGTGATTTTATTTAGAGCCCAGTAATCAATACAGAGTCTCCGGGTTCCATCTTTATTTTGTACCAACATGATTGGGATCCCACAAGGTGATGAGATAGGACGGATGTGCCCCTTGTGCAAATTTCTTGGATCTGTCACTTGATCTCCTCATTCTCTAACAGAGAGCGGTGATAGATTGGCCCATTGGGTAGCGCTGCGTCAGGGGTCAGATTGATGGGTTGTTTGACCTGTCAGTGCAAAGGTACCCTGGTAGGTGAGGAGAATAGATCTGAGTATACTTCCACGACCTTATCTACTTTCTTCTGCTATGTGGAGAGGTTGTTTACAGAAACCCTAGATGTGGTTTTGGTATTTCTCTCATTCTGAGAGTGAATCATGAAGAAGAAAAACTTCCCCATCTGAGAGATGACCTTCCCCCATTGCTTAGCAGAGATCAAGGAAATATCACTAGGTGGGACTACCTCAGGTATCCTGTACAATTTCATGTTCAAAGTAATAATAACACTACAAGGCCTATAATCATATACAACATGATGTTTCCATAAATAAGGTTGGCCCAAAATAACATCACAAACTTTGATACGATCAACATCACACAATAAATCGTCTTTGAGGGTTTGATGTTGTACGAAAGTCGACATTGTTGCTAATGCGGAGATCGCTTCCTTGGTAGAGCCATCCAAGGGTGTAGATTTGTGGGTGTGACGTTGTTGACAAGGCCAACCGCTTGATGACCTTTGCTGAGATGAGGTTCTTCTGGCTACCACTATCAATGATCAAGTGCAATGGGGTGCCTTTTACCCACATATGTGAATGGAAGAGGTGGTCTCCTTCTTTTGGCTTGTCTGGTTCACCAGGCTGGAGCTTGGTGGTAGAAACGATGGAATTGGATTCTGTGTCAATGATCCATATTCCCCTTTCTACTTCTGACTCAAAGTCAGAACCTGCATCTGATTCATAGGATTTCACTTCGGCCACTAGTGACTTCTTTGAGCAGCAGTCATCAGTGTTATGCCAAGGGCTCTTATGGAAGTCACACCATTTCTTGGTATCTTTCTTTGCTTGTGGCTTGGACTAGTTGTCCTGATACTTTCCATATTTTCTCTATCCTTTGTTCTGTGGGTTGGGGATGCCCTTTCATGGATTTTTCTGTGAGGGGTTCCCAGGTCCAAATTGTCATGTCTTTTGTTTGAGCTTCTGCTCGATTTTGATGGCATATCGCCCAAGGATGAGATGTCCAGAAATTCCATTTCAGTCTAGATGTATCTATGCAGAGCACCAAATGTCACTCTGAATCTTTGATACCCAGCTTGTTTCTCAAGGTATGGAAGATATTTGTGAAATCAGGCATTGCTTGGTCTCTTTCTTGCCACGATGTGGTTCATTTGGTATACAACTTGTCATAACTTCCGACAGGGTAGTATTGTTCCTTAATATCATCCCTGAATGATTCCCAAGTGGTAATGATTGTAAATAATGAGGGTTCCTCTGTTTCCTTTTTCTCACAGAACGTTTCCCACCAATCTTTGACATGGGGAACGACTTTGAGGAGTGAAAAATTAATCTTTTCTCTACTCAAAAAGTTATGGATAGAAAAATACCCTTCTAATAGATTCAACCACTTGTCTACAACATCTGTGTCTATATGACCTTCAAATATAGGAATATCGAAGTTTATTTGTACCTTAAAGGGGGCGGGGCCTCTGCTCGAAGACGATGCATTGCCTGTGGGTAGTCGCCAGAGGATTTGTGTGAAACTATCAATCATATCATTCCTCTGTTGCATGAGGGATTCCTCAAGAAATTTTTTGAAAGAATCTCCTATCCCATCATCTTTATTTTATCCTGCCATGAGAGGTCACTTGGGTGTGTGAGATATTTTGTTCTCAAGAGAAATAAGCTCGAGACCAAACTCTTTGTACTCCGACCTCGTTGGGGACATGCATTAAGACGACAAGGATCAGACCAATCTGATACCACTGATTTGGATTTTATGAGTAGAATGAAATGACTACAGATTATTAACAAGTGCTTAACACAAAATAACAGAGATACAGTAAAATTGGTTTTCTATTAAATAAGGAAATAAGATGAAACTGTAAAATGTAGCGGAAAACAAGCTTGTTTGAATGGTGGTGGCTTATCTATGAGAAGTGATGTGATGGTTGCGCTCATTCGCCATAAGATGGATACAATGAGGATCTAAAGGCATCTTTTACAATAATCAGGAATGTCAAAATCCCTAGACATCCAAAAACCTAACCCTAGGATATGAAGCACCAAAATTCATGTAGGCCACGTTTGGGTAAGTCAGTACATCAACTTCCTGGGGCCGTAAATTTTGCATACGATCTTCATTTGACATGCTCAATACCTCGTTAGAAATATCTATCCAAGGACTACAAATTTTGTGTGAGAAACATCAAAGGACCTTCCATGTTGCTCCCCATTTTCCCAGAAAATGTCGTTTAGGGCCTCAAAATGGCTCTGGAAGTTCAGGACCCGAAAAACGACTAAAAATAGTAAATTACCAAAATTGCTAGAAAATTGTTTTGAGCTAGTTGGAAAAGGTGGGTGGCCACCAATATCCACCTAAATCATGAATGGAATGAAGTTGGTAAATAATCCCATAATGACCTTTTATGAGTATCTTTTTCATTCGGTGAGAAATGATGATCTTAGGGGTCCTGTTGTGATTCCTTGGAACTTATATGGTTGTTCTTCACATTGGAATTGCATGGCTAAGTCCTTAAATTCCATGATGATGGGGGTGATTGTGTGTAACCATTCAATACATAGCACAATGTCACGAATGCCCATGTCGATAGAAAAGATATGAGATTTTAGATGGTACTGACCAATTTTTAGGCGCACATTTTCAAAAATCCCCCCACATTTCATGGAACAACCATTGACAATGATGATTTGAAATTTTTTTACTACCCGAATATAGAAATTGATTTCTTGGGAAATGCGACGATGAATAAAATTATGGGTGCCTCCACTATCAGCTAGGATGATGACTTTCCTATACTTAATGTAGCCAATTAACTTGAGGGTTTGGGGAGTAGAGAACCTAGTGAGGGATTTTAGTGAAATCAATGGTTCAACTTCCATACAATCAAAGGGAAGAGTAGGATCATTTGCTTGGGGTATCTCTTCAACAGGGGAAACATTGGCATCCTCGTCAGAAACATCCTCATAAATGGTTATAAAAATATTATGTTATTTACACTTGTGCCCCGAAAAATATTAATCATCACAATTATAGAAAAGACCCTTGAGTAGGCATTCAACCATTTCTACCCAAGTTAATTTTTGGATCTTGAGAGGAGTTGTCAAAGGGGCAGGATTGGTGGGTCAAGGGTGAGGAATAAAAGAGGGTGTTTTGTCCTGGGAAGAGATGACCTATTGTTCTTCCTTGTCTCATTTAGTAGCTTCCAACCAAGTCTGGGGGTGAGACATTAGGACATGGGCTCAGATTTCATCCTTCAAGACACTGATAAAACATTCCCTAAAGAAGGAATCTACGATGCTCTATGTTCTAAAATCCAAGTGCTCAAAGGCATCCATAAAGTATTCCACTATACCAAATTGTTTCAACTTGGTCAAACAACCCAAATGGTGTGTGTCAGTGTCAAAGCATTCATAAATATCAGGTACAAATTGTGTCCAAGTAACATACACTTGGCATGAATTTTTACTCCATTACCACTGTTTCTAGCATTTTGGATCCATATAGAGGACATTGTAATGAAGTTTGGCCAAATCATCAGTAATTCCATGCAAGGAGAAATAATGTTCCATTTGAGTGACCCATCCCATGGGATTTGAGCCATCAAATTTGTTCACCTTGACTCTAGGAATACGTAGTTCACAATGAGGGTGATTGGATTAAAAGGATTGGGAATGAGAAGAGTCGAGACCTTCATGATGGGTAGCTTTTTCAAAGGCGTTAGGGCCCTAGAATTGACTCATGAAGTGGTTCATATTCGAAAAGAGGGATTCTATGCATTGTTTCACACCTCACATATCATAGTTGAGGGTAGCAATATAAGAGTTGCGGGTAGAAATATTTGAATTGATGTCCTGGATGTTATTCTTGTTTTGTTCATTATCGGTGAGTAAGGTGGTGATTTCTTGGTTGTGGGTGAGAGGCATTTCGGGATAAGAAAAGAGTGGGGAGGTGGGTATGCACAAAAAAAAAGGGTTACATGTGAGGTGTTGCAAGATTGGTTGCTGTCATTGATGTCAACCCTAGTCATGGGTTTTGGACCGGAAGATTGATAAAGGTATTTGGACATGAAGGAAAATGCATGTGCATATACAACACCCATGAATGGATAGTATACATCATGTTGTTTCCAGTGGTATGTGCCACGTCACGTGGATCCTCATGATTGAGGAGAAAGGAATTTTTGAAGATGACAAAGTGAATTGAAGAAGGAATGACATGTAGGCCCTGAAGATAATTAAAGAAAAGAATTACAAAATAAGAAAGTGTCAGGTTGGCCCTAATGTTAAAATGAAGTGACATAAATGGTATAAATAAACATCATTAGACATTCATTTTTATACAAGTCGAATTTCAGAGGAAATAAGAAGTAAAGAAGGCTGGATTTCAAAAAAGGATGAATTATTATTGAGTGCCACATGTTTAGGGGAAGCAGCCTTAAAGAAGAGAGCTACATTTTTCCATTAAACTCAGGGGGAACAACCCTAACCTTTGCCATTGATGTCAAAGGGGGAGAGAAATTGGGATCATGTTGCTAGGGGGAGCATAAGTGTTACCATCAATGAAAAATGGGGAAATTGTTGAAATCGCTATGGTATTGAGAAGCCATATCAAGGTACCTCTGGTAAACCGTTCATCTCTTGATTCGCTATAATTATGGAGATACACTCTGTGGAAGATAGGGTTTGTGACCAATCCTAAAGCTAGTCAATAAACAGGTGTTCTAGGTAAAATAGTCATAACTTCTTCATCGAGAATCCACATGATGTGGGAAAAATTTCATTGGAAAGAGTATGGAATGTATTTTCTTGTGTGTGAGTTTCAAAATCGGATGTTAAATATTGAGTGCAGGAAATTATGTACAAGTTTGGTGTGTTGAATAGACCAAAATTGAATAAAGTCTACCATTCTTTCTAAAACTTCTTTTTGGGGAGGATTCAAGGAGTGAAACTTGGAGAAGTTTCAGAGAATACATTGAGTAATATTATATACAGGATCAGAGTACTCCAAGAATTGATGAATTGCAGAAATTGAAGAAGTCTCAAGAAGCATTATCAGGTTCTATGTGATGATTGGTTGATGGTGATGATTTAATGTAAAGTTTTATTATCGCTCATATATTCTTGGGTGGAAGGAAGGGGCAAGGATGGAGAGTTCAACTCTCTCTTG
>SNQJ01S0048567.1:0-10027 GCA_010110895.2 Picea sitchensis
GAAAGAACAAACAAGATGAAAATAGATATCATTAGATAATACACATGAAAGAATGAAACACAAATCATGCGGAAGCCATTGCAAGATAAGCCAAATCAATCATGAAAAGACTTAAAAGAAGAAAAGACAGAAATAAGTCAGTAACCGAGAGGAAATTGAAAAAAAAATACTTATGACGTTTTGTAGAAGATAACAAGATGGAAGTGTGGACTCTATTAGACAAGAGAGCCAATTATATATTGCAGAAGATAATAAGGATGCAGATGGAAGCGTGGACTCTATCAAATGGAGGGAGCCGATTATATGCACTCCTACATGAAGAAAGGATTAGGAGGGAGATAATCCTATGATCCATTGAAGATGATGAAATGTATATATCCATGGTAGCAATCATGAAAGACAACACGTGTTCAGCTCAGCCGCAGAAGAAGACTTCCTCAGAAGCCTTAAATAATTCCTGGTTGTCCATCCAGATCCATGATCCCATGATGAAAGGAAGAAGTGGAATCTCTAGGGCATGGAATCCATAAGAAACTCCATGGATCCAAGAGCTAAAGAAAAACATGAAGAAGAACATGAAGATTCCAAGAAAGAAAGAGAAACTAGAATCACAAGATTACCAGCATGATATGAACTCAATAAAAGCAATCAAGTAGAAGAACTTGAGGTCGTGATGAAGAATAGTGTATAGAAGACTTATGAATGAAAGCATTGCAAGATCCAGAACTAGAGGTTCTTTCAAATGGAGGGAGAAGATTGTGATGATTACTTGTTTGAGTACACCAGACATATCACTACATGAGTCATTATATCATCCGCAACATCCATGAGTTGGAGTTCTACATCAAATAAATGCAAAGAATGTTCTCCAGAGAAATTGAATAAAGAGTGTATGAAGAGAAATCTCAAGACTTTGAGGCATACCAAAAAGAGACTCTTGTATGAACATAAGAAGAAGACAACCTGGAGGAGAACCTCCAGTGCACAACAGAAGCATGATGAAGATTTCCTATAACATCAAGATGACTACTCAGTAGATCAGATCTCATGATGACAGAAAAAGTGACACATGGATATGTTCCAATTCTCCAACTATGATATACTCTATCGTCCAGATCTACATGAATCCTTCACAGTGTTCCAGACTAATCCATGATGAAGTCCAGAAAGGAGAAAATGTTGTCTTCAATACATATATCCATAGATGAGAAGATAAGCAGACATTTTAGTAAAGATTCTATCCAATATGAAAGGGTTGCGTACTCAAGCTAGAGCTCGTGGAAACAACTTCCTTCTTATTGAAAAATGAAGAAATGACTCTCCAAGTTAGGAGAGAGCACTGAAATTATTATTTATCTTTGTAATTGAAAAACAATCCATATTGGATAGATGCTTTCCTGTTCGGAAAGTGGATTGAGATTTCTGACGGACAATGACTTCCCATTGTAGCTAACATGGGAGGCAAACTGATTGCTGATGTATCATAGACAACGACTTCCCATTGTGGTTAACTTGGGGAGTGGTCTAGGACAATCATTCTTCTTGACAGTCACTTTGAGTAGTGGTCAAGTAGAATGGTCCACCTCGTCGGGCAGTCATTCTTTCGAAGTTCAAAGTTGTGAGCAATTTCGAAGAATGGTCCGTTTTGGAGGTTGATGTAGGACAGACATTCCTTAGGTTTATACATTCTCTCCAGGGTGCACTTGATAAGTGTAGGAGGAATGGCCCAGGGTGGGGAATAGTCCAGGCTCAATAATCAGGGACAATCATTCCTTAGGGTTTATACATTCTCTCCAAGGTGCACTTTAATTAGTGTAGGAGGAATGGCACAGGGTGGGGAATGGTCCAAACATTTCTTAGGGTGTATACATTCTGTCCAGGGTGCACTTTGATTAGTGTAGGAAGAATGGCCCAGGGTGAGAAATGGTCCAGGCTCAGAAATAAAAAACAATCCTTCTTCCTTGGTTGAGAAGAATAAGGCAGATAGCCCATTGCTAATGAGGGCAAATATTCTTTCAGATCTCACAAACATGAGTGAAAGATTGGCCCAAATGATTCAGTTTATCTTTAACAATATTTTTCTGTGCAAGTTGCTATCAGATGTTTTTTATGAAGATAGTAGATATAGACTACTGTGGTGGATGTGCTCCATTGTTCGTGAGGCAAATATTCTTTCAGAGCTCATAGATGTGAGTGAAAGATTGGCCCAGATAATTCAATCTATATCATAACATTGTTTCTATGCAGGTTGCTATCATATGTTTGTTATGAAGACTGTATGCCGGTAGATGAGGACTATTATGGTGAATATGTTTCACTGTTCGCAACCATACGTTGTTGATCAAGTACTTGTGTGTTACTTAGTGTGGTAGTGTACCACTGGATTGTAGTTATGTACTACTATGAATAGACACAGTTGTGTTCTATCCTTGTTCTAATTGCCTTGAAGACTATCAAATATTCTTTCAGAGCTCATATATATGTATAAAGATTGGCTCAGATAATTCAATCTATATCATAACATTGTTTCTATGCGTTGTTACTACATGCTCATATGAAGACCGTATGCCTAAGATGAGGACCATTATGGTGAATATGTTTCAATCGTCAAGAACCATAATGTTGTTGATCAAGTACTTCAGTGTTACTTAGTGTGGTAGTGTACCAATGGATTGTAGCTGTTATACCACTATGAATAGACATTGGGCCAGGTTCTATCCTGTTCTAATTGCCTTGAAGACTATCAACAAATTATTAGAGATAATGATCATTCAAATGAATGATGAACAAATATTTTCTGGGATGGAAAATAGTTCAAAGCCTTTACTCCTCTCATTACTCTATGGTGAGAGTGACTTATCCATCATCATATCTAATTACTTAGATAAAGTATGCTCTTGAGAGATGATGAAATGATGGCGATGGCGATGCTCATGATCTAGTCACGAAATAATCTAGATGACTATATTGCTGCTACCGAGTAAATGGTAGGTTTTTTGCTCAAGTCCATTAATTGTAAATACCTCTCTAGCTAGAGGAGTGTTAATATTATGGTAGCCACTGAGGTATTTACCTCCAAGTGTGAATCGGACGAGAATAGAAGACTCCGGAAGCAAGAGAAACCTTAATGAGTTGGCTATAAACCTAGAACCTCACATTCCAAGAAGATAATTTATATTAGGTTATTAGCCTCCAAGAGAAGAAGCTGGCCGTAATAATAATAATATACCAAATAGACACTTATCTAGAAGGAGTAGTCGGCCCCAACAAACCCAAGGTAATCACTCATAAATACTGTGGTGCCACCAATTTGTCACATCTCAACAACAGCATAGAAATAGTCCCCGCATCAACAAATTCTTTGGTGCACATCGCAGGGAGGAGAGCCTAAGAGCAACCCAGAGTGGGTCGCTTGGGTGTTGGTTTGACTATCTCTTGGATAGGGTTTGAACTATCTAATCAGCTTTTGCAGATGCACTATCCTTGGGGAAAGGTGCACTACTCTTTGTCTGTTTATCTAGCCTAGGGTTTGCTTCATGAATTATTTTGTCTGTTAAGGTTAAGGTGCTCTGAGGGAGGCTTCAATCTATGGTTGGGTGAGGACGAGGGTATCATTAATGGTAAAATGAGCACACCATCTTCTATATTCTAACATATGTTCACCATGTAACATCATCCAACTTACATCGAACAATGCTACTCTAAAATTTCACTGCACAGATCCTATTGTAAGCACAAGTTTGTGCAGTAACACTTGAAGTAATTCTCTTAGCCCAAACTTGCATTTGTGCCACACAAATTATAACAATGGAAGAACTAAATAATTGTGTGTGCAAGAGGCATACCGAATGGCGTAAAATTGAAGCGACAACCACCCGGGGTTTCATACGCCACCCCGATTTCACTGTGCACTGATTCTATTTCCTTGAACACACACACACTAATTCCAAAATTTCTGATGTATCACATGCTACTTCATGCGCAACAAAGCATTCAATTCTTGCCTCAAAGACTCATGGCCAATATCAAAATATAACTTAACAAACAAGGCTATCATCAACTAACATAATCATGTACAACTACAAATACAGGCCATAAGTACCATACTTACAAAAGTGCATTTTTATTAAACAAAATAATAAATAATTACTTATATGCTATAAACATACAAGAATTAACCCATGTCAAACATAGAGAAACATGCACACACAGTAAAAAAGACAAGCACACAAAGAACACTTATATTTTACATGAAAGTCACTAACCTGTGACTTGACTCGTGATGTTCCTCCCACCATAGAATTTCATGTTGTTCATAATCTTCAGCCAGTCAAGTCACCCTGAAATGGGCTTAACCTACCAAGGAAAAGGGTTCCTAGTGACAAGATAAGGTATGATACTCAATAGAATTGCTCAATTCAATGTGCCCACTGCTGTAAATAGCCAACAATCCCTCATTCTCAACACACATTTCACACCCAAGGAAGTGTTCTCCTCTTTGTCTGGGGTCACCCTTTGAGTACCCCACTTCCTTCCATGGTCACCAACAATAGGCCGTGACAAGAATTCTTTTGAGTCTTACGACTAATGTCAAGCATTCGTGGAACAATACTCTCACTTGAGAGTATGTCACTGTCCGACAACTACTTTCAACAACCACCTTCTTCACCCAGAGATCAAGCCATCATTCTCAACCTGTCTCTTCGACAGTAACTCTGATTATATTCCCACAAATCCTTACAAGATTCTCTGTTAGGGTCCCAACCCCATATAGGTAGAACAATATATTCGCATGTAATAAAGGTCATCTAATAAGGCCTTTCAATAAAATAGACAGCAAGGCATGGGTAGTTTATCTAATAGGAACTTCCTACTCTTCTAGAAGGATCTTCCCATGCCTTTTAGTATAAATAGGAGTCGAGGGGTATGAGAACCCTAGCTTGGATATTGACAGGTCAGAGCTCTTTCTCAACTCCTGGAGGTTTCAAGAGGTCTCGAACACTTCTTCGATTCAAAAGTGTTATTTGCTTTATTCTTATATCATTTTAGTGTTATTGTGGTGAATGTCTCCGTTATATGAAGTTGTTATTTTCCCCATTACTAGCATTTTATTTTTGTTCCAGCATACATTTTATATATTTGGTATATTACAAGTGTATCGCACTTTCCTTGACAGAAAAGTGTGGGTTAAATTTCTCTTCGTGGTAGAGATCGTATTCACAAGTCTTTAAGCCACAAGATCACAAGATGCATAAACCCGCCATTGAGGGATTCATACACGCTAGAAATACAAGTGGTACTTGTTGACATCTCAAGCTAATAGCCTTGTAACTCCCCAAGGAAAATTCCCTTTGAGTGGTAGCGATCGTGACAACATCTGTACCTGATCAGCCTAGATTACCTTAAAAGCCCTCTTGATAAACCGACGGTCACCGACTACTATAGTGTCAATGAGAACAACACTCAGAAGATACTCTCTAGTACCGGGTAGCCGGGTACATCTAAGCTGCATTTATCTATCCTCCTTAGTTAGTACTCGAAATGTTACAATAGTACCACTGGACCCTACACATATATCGAGCTATAACACTGTGGAAAACCCTCGTCAGAACCCTTGAATACCTAACTCTTTGGGACAGTAAAACAAATTAAAATGCATAAGATTCATTGTCACAAATAACCTGTTCAGTTTCCAAGTAAATATACATTTCTCGGCTAAGAATTTGGGCATTTCCTCTATACAAACTTTTCAGACCGGAGTATAACTCAGAAAAAAAAAAAAAAAAATGGAAATTTTTCACCATTATTTAAGACTGCTCCATTGATTCATCTTCGCCTCTTATCACATTCATCCATACTACTTTTCTAAAGTTTTACCCCACTCCGCCAAGCTTCCCCATCCCCATGGCCCATACTCATAGCTAAGACTTGCTTTCCTCGCTTCAACACCTGGTAACTGGTCTCATTGAGACCCAAATAGGAAGTGAAAACAATCAGCCAATGTTGTCGCCATCAATACAACCATGCAGTTCTCAATGGGCGAAATCAAACAAGACCTCACCACCCAACTCGAATCAGTCTTTTCGACACTCTGCACCAAACTGCATATCCCTATAGATAACCCTTCCTCTTCCTCACTCCCACATACTGAAGCTGACCATTCCTCTCATTCCCATACCTTACAAAACCATCACTTTCAATGTGACCTACGCCTTCCATGGGTGGATGTGACCAAATTTGATGGCTCGAACCCCATTGGTTGGGTAACCCAAATGGAACATTACTTCTCTTTATACAACATTACAAATGACTTGGCCAAGCTCCAGTATGGTGTTCTCCATATAGATCAAGAACGTTGGCAATGGTGGAAATGGAGAAAAAATTCTCGTCAAGGGTATATTGCTTGGACACAATTTGTGGAAGAGATTTATGAACACTTTGACACTGACACCAATCATTTGGGCCGTTTGAAAAAGATGAAACAATTAGGAATATTGGAAGACTTTATAGCTGCCTTTGAGCACCTGGATTTTAGAACAAAGGGCATGTCTGATGCCTTTTTCCGAGAGTGTTTTATCAGCGGCCTCAAGGATGAAATTCGGGCCCATGTCCTCATGGCTTGGCCTGAGATTTGGGTGGAGGCTACCAAAAGAGCTAAATAAGCACAACAGGTTGTATCTTCTCAAAACTTCAAACCCTCCTTCATCCCTCGCCCTAAACCAGTAAATCCCACTACTCCCTCTGCTCCACTAAAGATCCAAAAATTGACTCGGGTTGAAATGGATGAATGCCAACTCAAAGGCCTTTGTTATAACTGTGATGAAAAATATTTACCGGGCCACAAGTGTAAAGAGACAAATTCCCCATTCCTATCATTGATGACCTCTTGGATGAATTGAGTGGTGCCCAATTCTTCACTAAACTGGATCTTTGTTCGGGCTACCACCAGATATGTATGAAAGAGTCAAATATTCCCAAGACTGCCTTTAGAACTCATGAGGGCCACTATGAGTTTTTGGTCATTCCCTTTGGCTTGTGTAATGCCCCCTCCACCTTCCAAAGCCTCATGAATCATATCTTCCATCCTTTTCTCCACCATTTTGTCTTAGTTTTCTTTGATGATATCCTCATCTATAGAAAAAACTAGATAGACCATCTTGCTCATGTGGATCGAGTTCTCCATCTACTCTCTCAGCACCAACTTTTCCTAAAAAAATCTAAATGTGCTTTTGGCGCCTCAGAAGTAGAATACTTGGGTCATCTGGTTGGCAAAGATGGCATCAGGGTGGATCCTAAAAAGATTGAAGCTATGCAAGACTGGCCTCACCCAAAGACTCTTAAGAGCTTGTGTGGATTTCTAGGCTTAACAGGGTATTATCACAAGTTTGTTAAGAATTATGGGAAGATGGCCATGTGCACCACTCCAGTCCTCGCCCTTTCCGATTTCACAAAGACCTTTGTGTTGGAATGCGATGCCTCAGAGAAAGGAATTGGTGTTGTCCTTATGCAAGAGGGTCGACCTTTGGCCTTTACCATCAAGCAACTATCTGAAATAAATCTGGGCAAATCCATCTATGAAAAGTAAATGTTGGCTATTCTGCACGTTGTGGATCTGTGGTGTCCTTATCTATTGGAGCAACGGTTCCAAATTAAGACAAACCATCAAAGCCTCAAGTATTTTCTAGAACAACGCATTTATTCCTCAGAACAACAAAAATGGGTGACTAAACTCTTTGGATATGATTATGAGATCATTTATAAGAAAGGAAAAGACAATGTGGTTGTGGATGCACTTTCCCGAAAATATGAAGATGAAGGATCCCTTTTTTCTATTTCATTCATTATACCAGATTGGCTCCAAGCCGTTCGCCAGGAATGGCTACAAGATCCCAAAATTTCGTAGTTGATCCAACAATTGCAGTAAAATGCTCCAGCTTCCCCAGGGTACTCTTGGCTCCATGAGGAACTTCGATACAAAGGCCATTTGTATTTAAGTAAACAATCAAAGATTAAATCCATGGTACTTTCTGAGCTTCATGCTACACCCACAACAGGGCACTCCGAGTTCACCAAAACCTATGACAAGGTCAAACGTTCCTTTTTCCGGGATGGTATGAAACAGGACATTCGTAATTTTGTAGCTTAATGTGACGTGTGTAAATGCAACAAGGGAGAAACAGTCAAATCGTCGAGCACACTACAACCACTCCTGATTCCACCTGCTATTTGGAAGGATATCTTTATGGATTTTATTACTGGCTTAACCAAATCGGGAAATAAATCCATCATCATGGTGATTGTTGATCGCCTTTCCAAGTATGCTCATTTTTGCGCCCTTCAACACCCGTTTACAACATCCACGGTGGCTCAAATCTTCATGGATTAGGTCTTCAAGCTTCATGGCATGCCACACTCTATTGTTTCTAATCGCAACCCAACTTTCACAAGCAGTTTTTGGCAAGAACTGTTCAAGATACAAGGCACATAATTTCATCTCAGCACAACTTATCATCCCCAGACTGATGGCCAAATGGAAGTTGTCAACAAGTGTTTGGAAACATATTTGAGGTGTTTTGCCTCGGAAAAGAAAAATCAATGGGCTCAATGGTTACCCCTAGCTGAATGGTGGTACAACACTTCATACCATACAGCTACATACATGACTCCTTTTGAAGCGGTATATGGACAAAAGCCACCTTCAGTTCTCTCATACTTACCGGGTGCCTCGAAGATCCAGGCGGTTGACCTAACACTTACATATCGAGAGGCTATTATTCATACCCTCAAAGAGAATTTGGTCATGGCACAGAATCACATGAAGCAACAAGAAGATCAAGGTCGCTCTGAACGTCAATTTGCAGAAGGGGATCAGGTGTTTCTTTGACTGCAACCTTACAAGCAAACTTCCCTCAAGGATGAGCATTGTCAAAAGCTAGTGCCCAAATTTTATGGTCCTTATACCGTGCTCAAGCATGTGGGACAAGTAGCCTATCAGTTAACTTTTCCCAGCCATTCGAAGCTACATCTTGTTTTTCATGTTTCATTCTTAAAGAAGGTGATTGGAGCTAAGTGCCAAATTCAAACCAATCTTCTAGAGTTAGCTGAAGAAGGATCCATTTGGCTACAACCAGAAATAGTTTTGGACTAGCGTGAGCGTCGCCTACATCAAAGAACCATCAAGGAAGTGCTAGTCTAGTGGAAAGATACAACTCCAGCAGATGCCACTTAGGAACCAGCTACCATTCTACAACAATTTCCTCATCTCAAGCCTTGAGGACAAGGTTGTTTTTAAGGGAGCGTACATGTTAGGGTCCTAACCCGCACATAGGTATAACAATATATTTGGATGTAATAAAGGTCAATATTAATAATTCCTTTCAATAAAATAGAATAAGGCGGATGTAAGAAGACCTAATAGAAGCTTTCGCTTCTAGAAGGATCTTCCTCTAGATGCTTCTTTTTAGTATAAATAGGAGTCGAGGGTATGAGAACCCTAGCTTGGATATTATTGTAATAGATATCTTCTCAACTGGAGGTTGCCCCCTTGAAGAGGCTCGTGAACATTGCTTTCAGATTCAAAGTGCTATTTCTGTTGTTATTCTTATATCATTTTAGTGTTATTGTGGTGAATGTTTTGGTTATATTGTTGTTATTCTGCCATTACTAGCATTTTATTTCTGTTCTGGATACATTTTATATCTGGTATATTACATTCTCTATGAAGATAAGGTAATAATCAAATTTTCCATACAATCCGACCCCCTTCTACTCACGAGAGCCTGCAACATCAATTCCTCTCGAATCCCCCTCTCAATAATGCAATAATGCCCCCAAAATACAATAAGGCCAACAATATATATTGCATAGCTTCTTCTTGACACTTTTCACCTTCAGAATTAGCTTTAAGCCACTTGGTGACCCATTCCCTACCCTTGGGAACTTAGGATAAAAACATATCCACATTACACTTTTCAGAAATATTATTAAAATATTTCCCCCTTTTTCCATTTTTTGGTAGATTTGGCCC